>JARHVA010005044.1:0-10000 GCA_037957365.1 Torreya grandis | reverse complement strand
GCTAATATAAGGTGTTGAAGTAGCTCTAGATGGAATATACTATTATATACTTGTGTCTTTTAGTGTTGAATCAATTACAGATGAAATATACTATTATGTACTAGTTTTCAGACATGTTGAATCAATTGTAGATAGCATATATGGTAGAATACTAGTCTTTTGTACAAATGTGTGTTTAATATCTATAGGGATGCCCATTGATGTTTTAGGTGTAACCCATGTATGTCTAACCTGAACAAGTGGTCATTTACACTTCATCCCACATTATATGCAATGATCTAAAAAAACTATAGGGTTCCTTATATCTATGCCACTACATGAAATACCCATAGTAGGAGGGATAATAACTATAAGATTCCTAGTAGTATCAGGGGTACAACCTAGTTTATGCATCCCATGGTCGATCATGACCTATGTGAGACTACTATATTCCTAAAAGATGTCTATCTTTGTACTAATTATGAGATATTTTAAATGAAATATGTGTTATTGTCATTGTATTTCTTTGTCAGTGGTTTTGATGGTTTTGGTCTTGATTAGCACTCATTCCATCAAATCAAGATCCACTTCCCATACCTTGGTATGTATTCATGTCAACGTAATTGAAAAATTCTTTTATAAAAAAATCATAGTATTTTTTATCAAAAAATACAATGGAACCTCATTATTATGGAATGAAGGATATCGAAGACCATCCACCACCTATATAAAATATTTTGTTAATATTTGAACATGAGCACATTATTTAATAATGTTTTTTATGATTTATTAACAATTTTTAGTGGTTCAAGGCATAATAAAAAATAACATAGATCTTTTCTTTCCTTTTAATATCCTTGTATGACAGTTTATTAGAATAATAGTGGTTTAATACCACTCATTGAAATATCATTGCATGCATTTGGGATGTGAAAATTTCCCACATTATTGTAAATGGACTCCAATGTATTAGGAAGTGAATTAAATGTACAATGTTTTGAATAATCATGCAAACTATTGATGATAATATTAAAAAATCCAATTTGAAATTTTTTTTTGATATAATTTAGCTTTTTATTTTGTAAAGTGAAAACATGGCAAGTTTTCATCAATATTTTTTTGGAAATTTTATTCAAGAAATGGGTCCATCAAATTGATAATATAAATATAAAAACTTAGACATCTATATTAGGTTTTAATAAATTTTTTTTTTAATGGAATAGAAGTAAATTTAGTGTAAATACCATATTTCCTTATAATTATTAAAAAAATAAGCTTAGCAAATGTCATTATAAACCTTATGCTTTCCCTAAGAGAAAACAAAAAACCTTGGACTTTGGTGTAAGATTAGAATCTTCGTAGTGAGTTTTTGAATATGAATACCATGAAGATACTAAATTATTTTCTCTTCAATCATTAGGAATAGATATTTACAAGAATATAAAGTGAAATTATATGTTTGGAGGCATTTTTTTTTCACAGATGGTGTGCACTACTTTTCTAAAATGGCATGTGCCATATTTCACAAAATTCAAAAAATAACATACACTCATTGTGAAAAAAGGTGCCATCCATATAAGTTTGGTATTGACCATGAGACTTTTAATTTTTTATTAAAGGGTGTGTGCCATTTATAAAGGGCACTTTCCCATTGTGTGAAATGAACCTTTGACATTGTAATGGCCTTATCTTTGTCCCATAATGTTTTTCATTTACCTAATAATTATATAAAATTGATCATTTTTTTGTGATTTTTTAGTGACACTTTTCCTCAGGGAAGTTAATAGTATTTCAATTATATTTTTATTCGCATCCATGAAAATGTTGTAATTGAAAATTTTGATTAACTATGCAAAAAGTATTTCTTCAGCCTGCATTAACACTCTCTAAATTTCAAGTTTTTTTTGTAGCATCGATATTTATCCATATATATATATTTTTTAATTTTGAAAATCTAATAAAAAATATTAATCTATTTTATATTAGTATTTTAAAGCCTAGACAGTTATTCATGCATATATAGCAGGTTTGAATAGTGTATAATTGATTAAATCTATAAAAAAAAATTAACTATTTGTCTCAACAAGTTTTGACTTATATGTACTATCGATAAATGTTTTTTGTTACTTTTTTTTCATAATTTAGCATAGGATAATCATCCTTGATTAATTTTAGTATAATATAATTTTTTTAATTTGATGTCTACAACATTTCAAAAAAATAATGTTTGGAGTGAAGGTTTATTTTTTTTTTACAATTTTAACTTGCCATTTTTGTGGGTTCAAATAATAATTTAAATAAGCACGGAAGGACCATATTAATATTGATTGTCAGGAACTAATTATTCAGTTTTAATAAGAAAATGTAATTTGATAATTCAAAAATGTTTTATTCCACTCTAAAATTATTGATAATATGTTTTGTGGGTTAGTATCAACTTCATTTGTTTAAGATGTTTTTAAAAAAAAATTAATATTCACCTTCATCTTGTATCCTTTGTATAGTAGACATATTAAAGCTTAATTAATTTTTTTCACGTCAATAAAATTTAGGTAAAATTGATATTAAATAGATATATTACTATATAAAGACATAAAAATTAAATGAAATATCAAGAATATAATAAAATAGAATGTTGTGTTCACCAAAATGTAAAATAAAGAGTGAGATATTGATAATGATACCATTTTTAAAGATAAAATAAAATCAAAGTAAGATAAAATGTAAGATATTATACATTTTCAAACTAAAATAAATTTATTTTCATATTAACTAATTAAGAATAATATGTTTAATTATTAATATTCTTTTTAGACATACAAACATTAAAATGGTATCTTAAGATATAATATAATACCAATTATAGATGTAAACAAAGATAAAAAATCAATAAATCCTTGGAAAACATTAAAATAATAATAGATTAATGCATAGTAAAAATAAAAATAAGTAAATATGTAAATGATGAAACCAATAGTGAAAAAAAAAAGTTAAACGACATCATTTCAAGTTATATGTGTGTTTTATTATATGTTTTTTACATCAAAAATCACATATTTAATTTTGTTATGCCCTGTGTAGTTTTTTGTTCTTGATTTATTTTTTTGACTTAAATGCATGCCATGAAACATCATTAATTATTTATTGGGTAGCCTCATCATCATCAATAAGGAACTATAAATCCTTTGTTTTAATACCGATGACAGAATATGTAACTACATAAAAATAAATAAGTGGATTTAGATCACTTATAAATTATTATAATTACAAATGAAAATAGTAATTGTAATCGAACTACAAAATAGTTAAAACACAAAAAAAGAGTGTTAAAACTAACTTGATGTTAACTCGATACTCCTCTTGTTGGTATTTTTACAATCTTCTTAGCATGTTCATTAATTTAGTTTCTTCTTATATCAACTATTTCACTATGAATCCATATGCCAATAATAATTCAAATCAAATTTCACAAATGATTTTTATTTTTGACAAGTTTTAGAATACAACAGGGCTTTTGACTAGCCATTGTGTTTTAATTTTTAATTTTTTTTTATAGTTTTACTTTTATAAATGATGATGATGATGATGATGATGATGATGATCATCATCATCATCATCATCATCATCATCATCATCATCATCATCGAAATAATATGATTCATATCCAAAAACTGATGAATTTTATTAGTTTTGGTTTCTCATGACATGTTTTCTTCTCATTTAAATTTTTTAGGTACATGTGATGCACAAATTGATTCATTCCCTTGATGGGATGGTTCAAGTAGTATATTTACCCATAAATACACATTAAATACTGTCATCTAAGTTTTGATTAGCTAATACCTTTTTTTATTTTTATTTAAATTGCACTTGATTCATGACTTAATCCATAAGTTGTAACAAAGTCTTTGATGGCTTCATTGTGTGAAATAAATAAGGTATATTTACAAATTATTATTTACATTTTACTTCACCACTAGTTGGGAAAATAAAATCTCTAATTTATGACAAGGAATCATCCTTATAGTACAATCATATGAACTAAATAATTACATGGTATAACATTCTTAGAAGTCCAATGACAGTGCAAGGATCTTAAAAATATGTTAAATTATGGTTCTATCTAAAATTCCTAATCCTATCTCTCCTTAACCTATTTTTCTACCTTTTTCAATCCTAAAAAATGTCCACTTTTGTCCTAGTGCTTGAAGTTATAAATTTGTTTCTCTCACGATGAGACCTTGTTTCTGTCACGATGAAACCATACATATTAGTAACAAAACCATCTCATTAGGTGATAGAACTGTTGCCAACATGGTGCTTACGCTACATAGTTTTCATACACCACCATGGAAAAATAAATATCTTTGAGGTAGTTTATAGAACTATCATGGTGTTATTCCCATTGTATGTATTTAGTTTTTCATTTTAAAAATCACTTTGCCTTTGTCATGTGCATATAATGGTGGTTTAGTTGTAATTTACATGTTATCCATTTTTAGTATTAAGACTTGAGTTACCAAACATTTTTCATGTTTATATTTTCATTTCTTCCTTGATATTATAATTCTCACCTTAATGATAGCTCAACTGAATCCTACTCTCATTTTTATCAATCGTTGATCCTTCAAATTTTAGATTTTAGGTAACCAAAAGTTAAACTCATACTTTTAACATCCTTAATTACTCGACAAGTATCTCAATTTTAGACAATTTTTTAAACCTAATTTTTCATTTAATATTGGTGTTTTCAATTTGTAAAGAACCTAAAACAACTCTATTTCAGTGTTGAAATATTTTTCTCCTTCTTTTCTCATCTTTTTGGTATTCATAGTTTTGGAGTAGGGAGTACTAGGTCAACAAAATCATATTTATTTTTATCATTAGATCAACTATCCAACATACAAATGAAATCTTATCCTATATTGTGTACTTATTATTCTCTTCATTTTGATACCATCCTTTATCAGATATTTTCCATGATTACATTAAGTGGAGGAGCTATTTTATTGAAGGTCTTATGAAAAATGAATAATATTTATCAGTTTCTTGATTATCACCATTGATAAGGTCTGGGTTTTTCATTGTATGTTTTATTTATTTTTGACATTAGATTGTATTAGATTAATTTAATTTTGTATAATAGTTTCAAATTTAGGAAATAATAAAATAAAAATAAAAACTTTGCTTCTACTCTTTATCTCCTTGGATAAAATATAGTTTAAATTCATTGATTTCAATTACATGTTATATTATTTCAATAATATAGTATTGAATCATATTTAAGGTGGAGTAATTTTAAACTTAAAAAAATTATGACACATCATAACAGTTTATTTTTGTTTTTTGAGAATGTGTACATATAAAAACAAAATCTCACACACTCAAAAGTAAAAAATTAAGAGATCCACAAAATCAAACCTATTATACTAGATCTAGAATTTTGTTTTTACATAGTGAAAGAATGTTATTTTAGGTTATTATATTCCTAATTTTCTCCTTGTATCATTACATTTCATAGGTAAACACTCAAATAATTAAAAAGACTAGTTTCTAACTTGTATATTTGGACATACATGTTTTGAGCTCACAATAATCTTACTTGCTAGTGTTTTATATTTGTTTTTTAATTTGCATGTTATTAAAACATAGATTAGATAGTAAGTATCCCACCTTATTTTCATAATAAAATAGTAATAAAAATATCTGAGGTCATATAAATTAGATTAGAGAAGAATCTTATGTCTATAAAAACTAGAATAATTAGCATGTGGATATTTCATTCATAATTTATGTTTTAACTTGACATGAATTCAAAACATTGAAAATGGAAATCATATATATCATTTAAATTAATTTTTGTATTCACAATTTTTTTCTTTCAATATTTCATTTTCATGAATTGGATTAGTTCAAATTTTATTATTTATCATTTTCAAAACAAAACTCAAACATCTATAAAAGCCTTGTCCAGACGAGCACAAGCCACAAACCTTATCTAAACAATCAATAAAAACATCCTCACCTCATTGGAACTGGTCTTTTCCATAGGGTTAAATCTTCTATTCATTGAAGCAATTGACAAAGTGACATTACGTAACAATCTAAACTATAATGATTGATTTTCACCCCCATACCGCATCTCATTATTATCTCAATTAAATATCTTTATGAGAAATAACGAATCCCCAATCCTCCTATAGTAATTTTAACAAAAAACCAAGTTATTTTATACAACATTATCAATGATTGGATACCCATGTCCCCTTTTCATTCCTTCTCAAGAGTAGTATCATTAAATTTCAATAACTTTGTGTGTGACTTTTAATTTGTATATCCATATTGAAAAGATTGACTAGATCCATAGATTCTTCCAGTTAAACCACTCCTACATTATTATTCATAGCATTTATCTATAATGTTGTTACCTTATTATCATATACAATGAGAGAGTTTGAACTTATATGTCTTCCTAATTACATGTCGTTAACGAACACAATCACATGGTAGAGCTCTTATAGTAAATTCAAAAGAATCTCTTACCTCCCATCATCCTAAACATCATTCTTCAAATAAATGCTCTAATTCTATAGATTCATCTTTCCATGTATCCATTACATTGATTGTCTTCACTAGACCTCAAAGAGTCGAGTCTACAGGTTAGCACATTACTTTTGGAATTTATAGATACTTCCATAAAATATATGGTTTTAAAACATAAATATAAATTGAAAGTTATAATTTTTAAAGCGGTTGGATAGATTTTATCCCTGCAATAATCCTTTCCAAATATTCTAACTTGTAATCAAATAATTGTGGTACAATCATATGATCAATGTTTTTCAACATTAAAATTAATATGAAAATTATAGATTTCCAAAATTATTGGATATATATTTTATCATAATATATATTTTTTAAATTAAAATATATGTGTAATGGTTTTTTATTTGAATTAATTTATTTCTATGTTAATTAAATAGAATGTGATCATAAATACCTATATTTTAAACAATTACCTACATTGTGATTGTTAATTATCTATATGGTTTTGAATTGCTTTCCAAAGTTATTCCTCTATGAATAAATTTAAAAATATAATAGTAGTAGTAGTAGTAGTAGTAGTAGTAGTAGTAGTAGTAGTAGTAGTAGTAGTAGTAGTAGTAGTAGTAGTAGTAGTAGTAGTAGTAGTAGTAGTAGTAGTAGTAGTAGTAATAGTAGTAGTAATAATAATAATAATAATAATAATAATAATAATAATAATAATAATAATAATAATAATAATAATAATAATAATAATAATAATAATAATAATAATAATAGTAATAATAATAATAGTAATAATAATAATAGTAATAATAATAATAGTAGTAATAATAATAATAATAATAATAATAATAATAATAATAATAATAATAATAATAATAATAATAATAATAATAATAATATGTAAGAAGTAACTCTATAAACACAAATTATAACATTTTATGATCCATATACATATGTTAGATAGTATACATGCCTATCAAAAGTCTACCATAAGACATATAAAATGGAAAATATTATCATAAAATCATGATAATACATTTATATAAAATAGGAACAAATAGGCAAATAACTTCCACTGTATAATCATAAAAATTTGTACATATTAATTGTACAAAATCATCAATATCGACATGTAAAAAAACATTGTTTATACAAATAGCTCTTTTGTTGTTTGGTACCTTCAAATAAATTACCACAAATTTACATAGGTGTATAAATTTGTGTCATGGATGTATCAATATAGGGAGAGGACTCTCTTCATAGATATTTAAGGATGAAATGTCTATGGCAGTATTTCGCAAAGTAGTTTTAGATGGATCATATAAAAATTAGAAAATAATATATGTAAACTTATAGAGTTGAGAAGGACAAAATATTACAACAAGGTGATTTTAGAATCACCACATGCAACGTAAAGGATTCCATAGGTCTATGTGACATTAAATATATAAGTTATGCATAATCATATGGAGCATAAACATATGGTAAGATCTATATATATGGTTGTATAATTATATGAAGTTCAAAAATATAACTTAATTATATGTGTCCTCACCAGTCTCTATTTCTGAATCAGTTGGTGTTGGGGAGATAATACATCATGATATATAAATAAATCACCAATCTTAGTTTATTATGATCCAATTTGGGTACCCAAATCATCTCACATCATTTATATAAATAAGAAATTTAAATGGTCAATTATGAATCAATTAAAAGTAAACCCAGTATAAGGTAAATTTAAATTATTCTTTATACATAAATAAGGATACACAATAATAGTGATCTATAATGATATTTGAAGTGTCATAAAAATAATTTATTATTCTATATGGCATGATAATAGTATTTTTAATGTATTATATTAAAAAAATGTAAATAAAAATAATCAACTCATTAGTTTTTTCAATTGTCTTTCAAAACATGAGTGTACGATAATATGAGGTTAATCACAGCCTCAATAATAGAATCCGAAATAGGTGGTATACATAGAATATTGATTATCATATATACAAAAAAAATGTGATAAGTCAAATATCAATAAATTAAATAAACATAAATTAAATTATAAGCTTAATAAATTCATTTATATATACATAAACAAACTATAGTTAATTACCTATATGAATACAAATGGTTAAGTAGGTAAGTGCTTGATATCTATATGTCAGATAATCTAAGGTGTTGAAGTAACTTTAAATGGAATATACTATTGCATGTTAGTGTCCTTTAGTTTTTGAAGTAAATACATATGAAATATACTATTGTGTACTAGTGTTTAGACATGTTGAATCAACATTAT
Organism: Torreya grandis; assembly: GCA_037957365.1. Classification (NCBI taxonomy): domain Eukaryota; kingdom Viridiplantae; phylum Streptophyta; class Pinopsida; order Cupressales; family Taxaceae; genus Torreya; species Torreya grandis. Next base: position 1,170 of record JARHVA010005044.1, on the reverse strand, counting down.
ATGGTATATATGGTAACATACTAGTCTCCTGTACAAATCTATTTTTACTATTTTTAGGGATGCCCATTAAAGTTTTAGGTGTAACCCATGTATGTCTAACCCAAACAAATGGTTATTTACACTTCAACCCACATTATGTGCAATGAATTAAAGAAACTATAGGGTTTCTTATATCTATACCACCACATGAAATGCCCATAGTAAGAGTGACAATAACTATAGGATTCCTAATATTATCATGGGTACAAATCAATTTATGAATCCTATGGTCGATCATGACCTATATGAGACTACTAAATTCCTAAAATATGTCCATATATGTACTAATTATGAGATATTATTAAAGAAATATGGTTTATTATATTTTTATTTCTCTATCAGTGGTTTTGATGGTTCTGGTATTGATTACCACCAATTCCATCAAATGAGGAGACACTTCTCATACCTTGGTATGTCTTCATGTCAACATAATTTAAAATTATTTTATAACAAAATCAATGTATTTTTAATTAAATAATACAATGAAACCTAATTATTATCAAATGAAGTCTCTTAAACACCAAACACCACCTATAAAAAAATATTTTATTAATATATGCACATGAACACATTATTTAATAATGTGTTTGTGATTCGTTAACAATGCTTGATGGTTCAAGGCATAATAGAAAAAACATAGATCTTATTTTGTAATATTTTTATTTTAATATCCTTGTATTACAATTTAGTAGAATAATAGCATTTCAATACCTCTCATTGAAATAGAATTTCATGAATTTGGGAAGTGAAAATTTACCACATTATTATAAATGGCCTCCAATGTATCAGGAACTGAATTACTATAATATGATTTGAAGATTCATGGAAACTATTGATGATAATTTGAAATAAACTACAATTTGAATTATTTTTTTGATATAATTTAGATTTTTACATTATGAAGTGAAAATGTGGTAGTTTTTCATCAAGAATTTTTAGGAATTTTTATTTAGGAAATGGGTCCATCAAATTGATAATATGAATATAAAAATATAGACATTTATATTAAGTTTTAATAAAAAAAATTTAATGAGACAAAAGTAGATTTAATTTAAATACCATATTTCCTTGTAATTATTAAAAAATGAATCATAAAATATGTAATTACAAACATTATGCTTTAGCTAAGGG
>JARHVA010005043.1:1325000-1343321 GCA_037957365.1 Torreya grandis | reverse complement strand
ATGCCTTCTTCATTTATAAGAGTACTAAAATTATCTTCTTTCTCCTCTACTAATTCTTCACATTCTATAGATAATATACAAATTAGCTATTCTTTATCACTTTATTACATGAATGCATAATTTTTTACTTTTGATTTCACCACTTCACCTTGGAAGCCCTCCATGAATGCCTAATTTCTATCCGTAAATAAAACAAAAACCTCTTACTCTTCATAATATGATTGGGCTGATAAAAATAAACTAACCCATCTCATCCTTTGCTTCTTCTACCTTCAAAACTTCATTTATTGAAATAATAATCAACTCATGTTTCTCTTCATCTTCGTCTGTATTAGCTGATTCAAAACCCATATGTTCTTTTTCAAATTCATGTTTTCTCATACTCCATATACTAGTTCTAGGATTATTCATTTCTCATTCCTTCATCATTTCCATGAAATGTGAAAATAACATTTCACTCTCTTTTTACGTACTAGGATAATGGGTACCTTAAATCATAAGAGTCTCTTCTCCAATAATACTAAGGGTTACTCCCACATGTGCAATGACACTTTCATCCTTCAGTTCTCTTAGTAGAAACATATGTACCATATTTATCTCATAATTTATTTTCCATATACATTGAACAAACACATTAAATGAATCAATATTTGCCAAAATCACTTTTTTATCTCTTCATCATGCCTCAATGACATGTTGTTCAACTCTTCTTTGCTTCTTACATTATCCTCACAACTTTATATCTCATGATGGAATTATAAAGGCCAATTATAATCAAACTCTGCGGTTGTCCTATCCTCATTCTTATTTCCACTTTTTTCCCATTCACATGGATGATGTTTAGCCATACTCTTTTTATGTGCATTAACTTTCGTATCAACCGCATATATTGAAACTTTCATCTATCTTTAATTTCAATAAAACACGTAACTTTTCATAGTTGTCCTCAACAATTATTCAATAAAAAAATATAAAATAAAGAATTTCCTCCATTCATCAAGGATGATTTCATCTCTTCCCACATATTGGATCACAAAAACTCTTTTCCATCTTAAAATACTAGGTATACCTCTTTTAGTTCCATAATTATCACTTATGCATCCTCTTCCATGAGGATTGATTCCTCTATGGGATACTTATATTCCTATTTCTTATTTTTTTTAATAAAAAACATATTTGGGATTCTCACATGGAAACTTCAATCTCTTGTTATCTTTCAAGACAATCTTCTTATCCTCACCAATATCTTCTTCACTGATAATTTAAAAATTAAACATGAGATACACACATGCCATCTTCCCTTTCATATTCACTTTCATGGAAATATTATTATTATATTTTCTCTAAAGCGTCAAAATATGAGTATTATTCAACCATTCTTTTTTTTTGGGTGTAGAAAGGGACACATCGAGCTTTAAATCATATGTTTCCATCTATATATCTTCTTATATATTTTTATTGACTCGTCTATTGGATATATCTCCAATATATATCTACATGTCAAAAAAAATTATTTTCTATAGTTCCCTCATGGGATATTCAATATTATCATCTTCAAAATAAATTTCTAAATCCACTATGAATGTCATGATCTTATCTTATCTTATCTTTCTTTACCAAATAAAAAAAAATGTAGTGGGCTTACCTCTTTCCTTCAAAATTATATTTTTTGGTCTCTTTTATTTTATATCTTGTCCTCTATCAAAGATATTTAATCTTACTTATAGTGAAAATAATCCTATCATCATTTCTTATTCATAATCTTCACTTAGAACTCCAACATCTCCACTTAGTGAAATATCAATTATTTCCAATCTTATTTGGAATTATATTCATTGTCTTTGTAAAGTATTCTACTTTTGATATTCCTACTTTTTGAGTCATCTATCCTTAACAAACATTATTCTCTTTCAAAAAATATAATAGACTAAAAAAAAAGAGCATCTCAAACTTCCTCAAAATTTGTAGGATTCTCACACCTACAATAACCTATCCTTTCTCGTATGAAAGATTCCTTTTGAAAGCATGTAATTAATTTAGGCATAATTATTTTACATATCCTAAAAATAAATCATACAATAGCCTCAAACATTAAACCTAGAAATTAAATACCTCAATAAAATACCAATTGCTAAGAGAATAGATATGGTAACTAATTAATCAGCATTGAATTCCATGTTTCTTCGACTAGACACTCATTCATGGATACAATTAAACACATTACTCTTATACTTGAAAAAAATTACACATCATATTCATTGATTTTATTAACATGTTATAGATAAGTAATTTTCCACTCACTTACACTCATAATCATGATATATAGGCTTACTAAAATACACAAAGAATATATAGACTCTCATACAACCCATCCTAGACTAAATCAGGTGTTTGTTATATTCTATGACATTTCTCATCCTCTCTCACTCTCACTTTTCCTTAATTTTAATTCCTATAACCTCCATTTTATTTTTATGCACCCCCCCAACTTTAAATATTTATCTAAATTATTTCATTTATATGAATGTTTATTTAACATATACAATATCAAAAGAACACATAATATATGTCCATTTATAAATATATATTTTTACATTATTTACCTCTTAATGTCACTTACAGTTCAAACCAAGATTTGACAATTTTTCAATTTCCTTCAATTTTCACATGATGTCATTGACATAAAGGCCTAATATATCCATAATAAAAATTCCTAATAGAATTGGGAAATATTAAGCATGAGTGGGTTTACAAATTTACTCCAAAACTAGATAAACAAATCATTTTTATAACTTATTTTATGCATACTATAAAAGCATGCGTGGGTTTACAAATTTACTCCAAAACTAGATAAAAAAATCATTTTTATCACTTATTTTATGGATACTATAAATATAGATGTGGCATTCTAGCATTATCTATAATAGTCTTGAGATAGTTGAAATAGTTTAGTGGAATTTTTATATATGATATTTTGGGGTTACTTAAAATTTGTGTTACTTTTGCATACAAACTCAAATTGAGATGATTTTTTTGAAATTATATATTTTTTCAAAGGGAATCCAAATATGAAAAAAATGTTTAGGGAAACTATTCATGACCATTTTATCTCCCATCAACTTCTCCATAACAAAACCAAAACAAACCAATGAAACAACAAAAATCCACAACTCTATTTTTTGATGATGCAAGATTTCATAAACACTTGGATGTTCCTACAACAGAGATCATAAATATTAGAATGTATTGTAAATAAAATTATCTATGATATGAAATATGAAGTCCCTTAACAAATTAATTTTTTCTATAAATTTATAGGTTGATAAAATAAAATGATTTATATTAGGATTAAATATTAAAAAATACTCATAAATAGGTTTATATTAACCTTTGTGAATAAATATATTAACTTAAATATTATAAATAATACCTTATTATTTATATATTGTCATATAAATATATTTTACAACTTAAAACAAGTCTGGAAATAAACACTAGTAATTCTATAGAGCCAATCTAAAGCATTACTTTCAAATATTATAGTGAATGTTTCAAACAAGAGTATATATTTTATTTTATATTTCTTAAAAGAAAAAATAAAGTGTTTAACATTCATGTAATAATCACCTAACTTTTCAAATAATGTAAACATATCCATTGAAACATCACAAGGAAATGTGAATTACATATTTACACATTATAGATTGATCAAATATAACATTATAATTAACCCAATAATAATATACAATATATTGTAAAGATATATTTTCTACTTTAATTATAATTATTTTACTAAATGCATTACAAATAAGACCTGTTGTGTGGTCACATTAAGTTCCTTAAGGTGTTTATTCAAATATTTAATTTTACCATTAATAGTATCCATTCGAATGTTATTTCTCATGGGAGTAGAAGGCAAACACATCACAAATCCCAGAGGATGGATGCACACAATATCAGATCCTTTGGGAATATTTTATTTACTAAATTTTAACTAACCCTATTCAAAACATTCATAATCTCATCCCATAGTTTTGGGAATAAAATTAAACCTTAATGTCTTTCATTTAAACTAAAATATTTTAATCATAAATTCTAGGTAAGAAACTTCTTATGTTGTGTTTTGGGTACATGAGTCTCATGTTATTTTTTATTTGAATTTTGATAAATTTATACTACTTTGTGGACAAGAATAATTTTTTTGGTCAAATCAATAATAAGAACAATATTTAAAGTATGATAGATGGTTTTAATAATTTAAACCATGTTCATTAAAATAAACATTTTGCCTTTATAACTTCAAAGGTTTTGAGTTAATAAATATGTCTTCATTATTTCTTTGATTTAATCCAAAATCATGTATAATATGATTATTAGACATTTTTCATGTTATGTTTAATTTTTTTTGATAATAATCTAAAGACATTTTATTATCACTTTGATTTCAAATATATCAATTGGTTTTATTTTTCTCATTCCTAACAAACATTTTTGGATGAAATCAAATGTGAAGATAAAGCCTTAGTAAATAAATTTGAATTAAATTTAAATCTACAATAAATGAATATCACTTTGCTTTTATTAAACTAGCATTAATAGTAAGTTTTATCAATAATCTTCGCAATAGTTTTATCTACAATCATTCTTAGTTATAATGGACAATTTTTTTCGTGGTAATAAACATTTATGAAAATTGTGGAAATTGTTTCTAAATTAAATCTTAAAATTATTTGAAACTAATTGTCACCATTAGATACACTCATTTAACCTATAATTTTATCTGAGAATGCTTATAGAAATGAAAATTCACAAAAATTCTACCCATATGCTATATACATATTATTTTTAATTTTCTGAGGTAATTGATATAAATAAATTAATGTAGCTCTAGATCTTGTTAAAGTTTTTTGGCTCATGAACTTTAGGTATGGTCTTAAGGTTTTGTTTTAATAATCTATTTGAGACACCACCCATTATGGTGCTTTATGAAAGGATTTTAAATGAAAGTATTTTAATGCTTGTTTCATAGAATCTATGGTTGTATTTTTTTTATCAAATTGTAATTATTTGAACCATGATATTGTAAATATTTGAAATAATGAATAGTTTTCAAAATGTTTCCTCTAGGATTAATAATAGAAATGTCACTAAACTTGTGGTATTTCAAATATTGGTTTTCAAATATTGTTTTCTTATTTAATTTATTTACTTGACTACATGATCTGTTGAAATAAAATTGGTTCTAGGATTTGAATAGTTCTCATATTTTTTTCCATGTCCTACATTTGTTTATAACATGAATTAAAACAATTGAAATATAAAAAAATATTATAATTTATTTTTAAGTTTAACATCTTGGTTGATACTTATTTGATGTAAATTAATTATTGTGGTTCTAACATATTCAATTCAATTTAGTTTTTAGTTAATATGTATACATTGATTTTATAGAATATTTTTTTAATAATCATGATATCTTTTACCTAGTAATTATATTTCAATTTAGGTCAAAAAGAATTATATTGTTTTTTGGTTTATTTTATTGTTTTTATGGAATTTTAATGGCTCAACCATGTTTTTGACCTAGTAATTATGTAAACTCTTTGGAATTATAGAACATTTTATAAATGTGGTGTTAGTATTAACTAAGAGTTCTAAAATGCATGTTACACAAATTTCACCTTATTGTGGGTCATTTTCAAGAATTTCATGTTTTTCATGATGTTCAACATTAATAACAACATTGTTTAGGGTATTTTTTAAGTGAATAAAATATGAGTGGTTTGTGAGAAAAGATATGGAGGTCTAGAACAAAGAGAAGAAATAAATAAAGAAACAAGAGGAAATTATCATCATAGTGGGTTTTGAAAGGTAGTCCATCACTTTTGATTTTTTATTAAGTTCTTTATCTAACTAATATTTGAAGAATAAAAAATAAATATGTTTGATCAAATAAGGGGAAACAAGGTTATATGAAAACCCTAGGATTTTTGTACCTCCATTTTTCATTTATGGCATTTTATTGTGTTTTGTTTTGAGTTAAAATATACATTAGATCCTATTTGTAGTTAAATTTTTTTTCATATAACAATAGTGATTGAGGTGAAATACCTCTCCATTACATTTCAAACTATTATTTAATGTGATATGAAGAATTTTTTGTTAAGTGTTTTTTGGAAATTAACTATTGTCATTTTATTGTGTGTTTGAACTTATTGTGTTGTATTTATCTCTATTGTAACCATAAACAATATTATTTTTTCTTTATCCATTTACTATTTTTAGTTAAAAACTTTAGATTATTGTTGAGTTTTTTTTTATTTTTAGTTATTTTTGATACTTATGATATGATTATATTGTTAAATACTCAATATCCCTTAGTGTAAATAATCTTGATTTGTTTTTAATTAAATTTATGTTTATGTATAAGTGTGTAATTGTTTACATAATTATAGTAATTTTAAGGTTGATGGTTGGCATGGCAAAGGCCACTAATGGTTAGTCTTATTTTAATAATTTTCCCCTTGCATCAGTGATTTCATAAAAGAATTATCGACTATATTTGTTGTGTTTTACTAATAATATGGGAAAGAAAAAGCATGACATAGTTATTATAGTTTCCAATAAACTTATTTTATTATTTATGTCCACATACCAAATAGTTGTATTTTGAGATCTAATAATGTTATAACATGTAAATACTAACTCTTAAACATAGAATTCATTGGCATATAGCTAATAAGGTATGAAAATGATTAGTATTGGTATTACATTATTAAAATGGACTCTTCACTAGAAAGACAACTCTAGAGTTGCTTGTTAAACTTTTTTTTTATAAATGTTTTAATGAAGGTTAATATTATAGATTTTCTTGAGTATGTATACTTTAGATAAAACTATGTTTTCTGATAAGCATAAGTTTGTACACATATATTGAATTAGATCATTTGTACGGTTGTTTGATATTAAAAAGGAGAATAAAATTAAAATTTGTAATGGGAAATGATATTAATAGTAATTATTAGATTGCATTCTATTTTTTATTTGAATTATTGAAGGTTGGGTTAGTAAGGACTATTATATATGAGTTTTATTTGATTATTTTTGCCATTCATATTTTTTTTATCTTTTAATGAACTCAATTTTAGTTGTATTCAAAATTGAAATTGGAATATGTTCATTTGTAAAGGACACTATTATACCTCTACTATTTTGAATTGATGTCGAGAGGAAAGTGTTGAAATTTAGGAACACTAGATATTTGTATACTTCATTATAATTTTATATTAATCATTTGGAAAAAAAATGGAGTTAAATTAATCACATAGTTTATATGTTCAATTTTATGAATTATTTCCTATTATTGTCTTATTAAAATACATGTTAGTAGTTTTATTATGCATCGAGTTTAAATAAAATAAAATTGTGTCATGTTGACCATAATATATGGTTCATTATTTTAGACATGTATTATTAATTTAATTTAAATATATTAATTTGTGTGAAAATATCCTTAATCCTATGCATGTTTATATGAATTCAGGGTTGGATAATTAAACCCCATTAAAAAGTTGAAATGTATATTTTATATTAGTTGTGTTAAATATACTTTAACAATGAAAATTTTTGAGTGAGATTTTTTATTCCTTTAATTTATACTTTTGAATTCATGAGTATTATGTTATTAATAAAACTATCATCTTAATTTCAAAGTGGAATTATCAAATTATGGGTTTGCACTAAGTAAAACGTCTTATGGTATTTGACTATGATTTCTAGACAAATTAATTATAATAATATACCATTAGTATTCAATATAACAATGAGTTTTAATTTATTCAAATTAAGAAAATGTTATAATATTAATTCAATATGATTGATCTAATAATAAGGTTATTATATTTTTATAGGAATAACACTTTGAATTGTTATTAGATACATGTGAATTATAACATATAAATCCCATTTGGTTAATTAAAATATGTAATATATATACCTAATGTTACAATGGTTCAAGTGTTACACAATATATGTAAAGGCTTGTCTAATTTCATTGTAAAAAAGAAAATTATAAAATTATAAATGATTATTCCATAAAATGATATTTATACTTGGGGATTATTAAATATAGTGTATTTCAAGATATCTAAAATGATGTAGATGGGTTCTTTTAATTTGATAACATATAAATGGGTATCGTAGAAATATTTTTACAATGTGTATAAATATGAATTTTATTAGAATACATCATTTTCTAATGAATTAAACCCTTATTCTAGAATTTTTTACTTAAACATAAAAATGAGTTTATTTTATTGAAAGTTTAAATGTGTAACTCTTAATATGTAATAATTCTTGAGTTATAATAAGGATTTGCCTTACATTAAATTGATCAATTTTAGGAGGCTACTGTTGTAATATATTATTCTAGGTTATTAGAAAAAAAAATTTACTTTAAAATGATATTAAATATAGACATGCACAATGAGATTCCACATTTCATAAGGTGTATGTCATCAAATTGGACATGCAAGTTAGTCTTAAATTTTAAAATTACATATTAAAATAATTTTATGATGATAATCCAACCAACTTGAAAAATAGTAGTGAAATTCTTGAAAGGATATTGATGGACTCTTTTTAGATATAGTTAATTTTAATTTAATTACCATATTTGAATTTTGTGATAGATTATATTTGATCAAATCTAAACAAAAAATTAATCTATAATTTCATCTATTGATAATGACATTCACATTCATGTTTTATCAAATTATTAACAAAAAATATTAAGTGATAAAATTTTGAATTCCATCTTACATTGATGGAAATGTAGCAAGTGTCACTGATTATAATAAAAATTCATAACATTAAAATATTATGAATTTTCTAGTTTAGATTCTAGGGTTGTGGCATTTGGTATCAGAGTAAAAGTTATAAATCTATGGGTCTTTTCAATTATTATTTCATCTTTTTGTTTGTGAGATCAATTATAATTTTTAAATATTAGTATGTTTAGAATGTGATAAGGAAAGGGTAGTCAAGTAAACAATGTTTTCTATAAAAACATAAGTGGCCAAAGAGTTATTCTAAACCCAAGTTGGAATTAACCCTCTTGACTGTTTTAGGACAACTTAAATGCCTAGAATGATGAAAATGGAAGTTATGATATTAATATAGTAGGTAATGAATATGTCTTGAATGCCATCTTAGTTGTTCTTCATGACATATAATAAAAATTGAATGTGCAAGATCAAATTTTGGTTCACCTTGAGGATTATGGGTTAAATTAGATAGAATATAATCAAATGGAGGAAGATGATGAATAAACATAACCTCAATATATTTTTTATATTACCATTAAGGAAATTAAAAATATTCCACCTCCTATGTTTTCTAGGGTAGAAACTACAGATATTGGTGAATCATGGATGGTGAATTTTTAGAAATATTTCACACTACGTAATATGAACTCCAATTTTAAAGCCCACATCAGTGACTATAATTTGGTAGGTGATGCAAAGATATGGTGGAATACTTGTGTGATCTAAATGGATATTATAATATGAATCCTTAATGGGATAAATTTGATAAATAGTTTCATAAAATATATGTACATGATACATTCAAAGTATAGAAAATATTTGAGATTCAGGTGTGAAAATGGGGTAGTATGACTATAACTAAGTATACAAATAAATTTATGAGTATGTTATGTTACGTGAACTACATGCATGATGACGATTGAAACATAACTAATTTTATATTGGTATTATGTGATGTATTGATTCATTATGTTAAAATTACATACCCTTGTACATTGGTTATAATTGTTGACTGTACTGATTGAGTAGAAGAGAAGGAAAAGTATCAGTATAAGGCAAGACAAGTTTTTAAGAATAATATACAAAAGTATAAGATTAATAATTATAACTCTCATTTTAGTAATAATTTTTAAATAATAGATCATAATAGTCCCTTTGGGAAGTAAAATTGTTAGTAGAGGTTCCTAAAAAATTATTTTAAAATATGCTAAGATTTGTATTATGTGAATTTATTTACAGAGTCATAATACTAAGATGGGTATATGGGCATTCATTTCATTAATATTTATTAGATATTTAATTATATATATTTTATTAATCCATATCATACATCTTTGATAAATATTAAAAATGTAGGTTCAAGTAGAACAAGGAAATTAATTCACATGGGAAAACATAGAAAACATTCAATGGAATCATCAAATGATATCTATAATATTATGTCTCAAATTAGAAACTATTATTTATTTACATTACAAATATTTATAAATATTCAATAATACTTTATCACTTCACATTCTAGGATTTTCAATTTCATCCCAAAAAAGTCTTTTCATATTCTTAAATTCAATTTATATAGAAACAAATTCTAAAATACATTTGAAGTATTATATATCATATAAAATACTTTACATCATACACAAGCTAGTTATATTAAACTCTATGATTTTACACTATATATTCTACTATGAACACTTTACTAGACTTACATAGTTTTTTCATCATAAGAAAAAATCATAGTAAGTGTGTTTAATTATGGAGTTTTTGAAGTTTCATGTGGTGCACTGAGGGGTTTGTCTAAAATCAATATTTATGGTAATCACTTGATGTGTCTTTTATCAGTTTTAACCTCTTATGCCTAAATTATCCACCCTTTTAGGTTTTAAAATAGGTAACATACCAATATACCACCCATTGTGGGGTTTTAAAAAAAAGTGATGCAACCAAGAGGATACCCTTTTTAGTTTTTCAACCTTATTTCCCACACTCCTAAATATTATGGCCTTATCCAAACTTATAAAACCTTTAATATTTTAAAATTTATGCATTTGCATTACCTACTAATATGGTGAAGACATGGACTATGAAGGTAGAGTTGACTTAGGCTATGATGATTGTGTTTCTACTAGAACTATTATTAAAAATGATGCTACTATAGATTCAGATGTTATGGGATGTTTTTGAGGTAGAGACACTTCACTTAAATCTTGTGATGCCTTCCTTTATAATACAACTTATATAAGATATCCAATTGGAATTAAATTTTGTTATTAAATGATGGTTTCAATTTAAGTGTCAATATTCGAAAAATATATTTGAATTATTGCCAAATAGTCTAGACATCATGAACTATGTTTATTAGTGTGAACTTTAGAGTTTGGTTATACATTATGGTTTTTTTATCTTCATCCTCCACTATTATTTTTATTAGATTATGTTATTATACCTTATACTAAATATCCTATGTGACTCGGTCCATTTAGTCCACATATATCTACATATATAACCCAAAAAATGTACTAATAAACATTTTAAGATCCAAAGAGTGCATCTTTTCCATGATATTATATCTTATTACAAGAGTGTCTATATGTGTATTATTGATTTTAACTAGTTTGGATGTCTGAATATACATTATTAATTTGGATTTATCTACCTTGGATAGGTCTCATATTATGGCCATCCATTTATCTCTCAACTATTCTTCCAATTGAGCATATTGTAAGATATGTGTATTACTTAGTACATTACAATGTCAATTTTTTTTTTGTATTCTTAAAGGAGATTTAAAATCATTATTGATTCCTCTCACAAGTGTTAAACTTGAGATAATAGTTGTTATAGTTTATAATTAGTAGCATAATGCTTTGATAGGTGAGTTATTAGGGTCATGAATTATTTCTCCTTAGACATCACATGTTATCACAAAACTTGGATGACCAATATTATATAATTGTCATTGATTATCTTTCCCACTTTGTCTAATTGATTATGAAGATATGTGTTCTCCTCTTGTATATAAAGGTTGTAATTCTATATCATGTATGATTTGAACATAGGGAACTCTTAGATTACTATATATCATTAAATTATCTTGGACAATGTGAGTTTCATGACATTTAGTGATACTCCTTGACTCCTCAATGCTAATGTGTATAAGGTTGTAACAGTTGTTGATGGTGGTAGATGATGTTAATTTGTGTGACAAGGAGTGTAATGTTTGTATGTGTTACATGTGGAGATTCTATATCTCATTAACATTAACTTGTATTTCATGATTTATCCTATAATGCTTCTTCCCAAACTACTCCCTGGATATGATCTTGATCCCATAGATGTATTTTATGATTGTTGGGTCTAAGTTATTCCACCCTAATTTTTCATTAGTTTTTTTATTATGCATCTTTTTATTCTCTCTAAACTCTTTGGGTTTATATTGATACTTAAACCTTATGCTTATTCCCTAGGTTATATTTTTATTGGGAAAATCTCCTTGTATTGACCTTTATCTCCCCCTCTATTTGTTACTTTAGTTAGTTTTCATCCTTTTGATCTTGTTACACAACATCCTTCATTATTTACTCTTGTTAAACCTTATTTTATAGTTCTTGATTATGTAGGTCTTATTTCTTATTTTCTTCATCTTCCTTGGATGTTGTGTTAGTCTCACCTTTCTTCCTTTACTCTTCCTACATTTGCATCTCTTCTTTACATTTTTATGTAGTGTCCTTGGATACTGAGTTAGCCTATATTTTATTCTTATGTTCCTCTTGTACATCCTTCTCTTATTATTCCATTTTTATTTAATACTATTTATTCTTATTTCTCTTTTTTATATTATTATTTCTATTATATACTCTACTTTTGCCTTTTCTTTTAATGCCTTAACCTTTACATATTATTTTATAGCTTTCAAAACTTGCTACATTTTTTATTGTATGATGTAACCATGTGGCTTGGATTATTCTATTTGATGTTATGTTGAATTTTTATCCTATAAAATGTTGTGTTGTACACCTACTACCTTAGGTTCAACTATGTGGGGTATATGTGGTGTTTTTATGTAATTAGAAGATAGTGGTGATAAAGGTGGGCAGGTTGGTGGGGTTGGATGGAAAGAATGAAAAGGGCATAAATATGGTGAAGTGACCACTTTATTCCTTATTGAAAGTGTTTTTGCTTAACTTGGTAGGATCAAGGTTTTATTTTGGTGTTTTTTACCCTTATAATTAATAAAGTGTTATTTAATTAAATCTAAAGTATTGTAAACTTGAAATATGATCAAAGAGAGAAAATAAGGCATCCTAGTGTAAATATAGTGATATACAAAATTTATATAAGTTTTAAATTTATAAATATAGAAACTAGGGTTAGGATTATATAAACTTCCTTACAAGTTGATTTAGGCAAAATTTATTATTCCTTGGTTGATTGTGAATGTGTAAAACTACTTGACAAGACCAAAAAAACACAATTTTAATTACAAACCTTACTTCATTGTATACTGAGACTAGTGAATAGTATTTGGATAGGGTCATGGTGTTTCATTATCATATAATATGACTCTATTTGAATTGATTATGTTTTTAATCTAAATTTTTGAGGTTTTTCACCTCTATCTATAATTCAAATGTTATTATGTGATCTCTAATTTTCTATATAGATAACCTACAAGAGACAAAACCTTAACTTCCACAAGTAAAAAATAAGCAAAAATGAAAATTTAGGGGGAATGGGGAAATAATATATGGCCAAGGTATTCTCATAAAATTAATATTTGACTTTGTGATGCCTACATAGTACATGTGGACCTTAGGTCGATGTAGTTATCCATATGAGGAATATCATATAAATGTAATGAATGTAACTAAAAAAATATATTATAATTCTTGATAATCGATATATTAAAATTATATTAGGGATATTTTATGAATAACATAAGTGATATTTAAATTACCTTTTTCAATATAGTATTATAGAGTAGTTAGGTGGCTTGAAATGAGACACTTGATGTGCTCTTATAGGAAAATAATTTGAATTATTTTTTAAAATTGACCTTATTTATCATGTGGGAGATCCATTTGGAATCTTATAATTTTTAAAAATTAGTCATTAGATTGTGAGAGATATGTATGCACTAGTGGACATGTACACAGTATACCCTTATCTATCTAGTGAGCACTTGTCTAGATTAGACAAAGGCTTCTAAAACTTAACTAGAAATTAATTTTACACTCATTAGGGATTTTTAATAATATATTAGGGAATTTTATAATATTTTATTAAAATTTTTATGAATTTGAAGAATATCATGTCAATAAATTGTTATCATAATGTTGAGTTGGCTAAGAAAGGTAAAAATTTAAAGGACTAGTATTTTCAAGAATTGATTGATTTAGTTTTAGTGTCTACATTACTTCCCCCCCTGCGCCCCACCCCCCCCCCCCCCCCCCCCCCCCCCAAATTCTAGTTATTCATAAATTACTAAATAAAATGTGATACCTGAGTTCTAAACACACTTTGTCTTTCTCATGGAGATGTACATTGCCCCTTGTAGAAGCATGTGGATAACTATTCAAATGAGAGTGATATATAATTAATTTGAATTATAAATATAGATGATTGAGTTGTAAATATTCATGATAAATAAAACATATGGTAATATTAAAATGTTTGAAGAGATTATAACTAAATAAGTGGTTTGTTAAAGTGTAACTAAAACACTAGATGTCACTAAACTCTCATGTGATCCATTTGGTAAATCAAGAAAGAAGAGGTTGGAAGCAATAGATGGATTAATAAAGGGAAACCAAGATGTAGAGAGTCACTAAGCTCAAACATGGTCCAATTTTAAAATATGAATCACACCCTTGAAAATGGATCTAGATTTAAACAGTAAATTTTTAAAATTGATTAATACTTAATACTTGTAAAAATAAAATAAAAATGACTTTTGAAAAAAATAGCTTGGTAATGAATGTCTATATTGACCTTTGTATTTCATTTAGTGTGAAACGTGATCTTTTGAAAACTATTTTAATCCTTGTATTGTCTTTACACAAGTGTGTATGTGCTTAAGGAACTACATGATTAAAGAATATAGGCTAGCCAAATTCCCCCATAAACTAAATTTTTTGAATTTTTCACACTATAATTTCCAAAAAATGAAAATTTATTTATTAAAAAGGGCCATTGTGATGTCCCATTTTATATAATATGGATATTTCCTAAACAAACACTTATTTCTAAATAAAAGGTGTTAGAATTTGTGAAAGATAAATGAGCATGTTATCTAACTTGCATATATTGAATATTATACTAAAATTATTTTGATGTAATAATTGAATATATTGAATATTTTTGTATTTTTTATTATCTAATTTGTATATAACATTGAATTATGTTAAATTTCCATGTTATTTCATATGTCTTATAGACACAATATATTTAAAATTTCAAGCATTGAAGCACGTAGATAGTATGTGCATGATATGTATCATGAAACCATATATAGATAGATATGTACATAGTGATGCATCATAGGAACCATGAAATCATAGTATAAAAAGAAAAAATAAGAAATAAAATCCACACAAATTGTCATGTAAGAGGTCCTATAGGCCACACACAAGGGACATAAGATGTCAAAAAGAGTGTAAATTATATGCATATATGAGACACATTGATCCCAAATGTTGAATATAGGGGACATCAAAATGTATGAAAAGCATGAAAGGCCATATGGCATACATATAAGGAATGGTTTTATCAAACAAGTAAGGTTTAATTTCAGTATACACAAATCCAAGGGCACTTAAAATGAGAAAACATGTTTTTAAAACATGACATGAAACTAAAATGAGCATGTAATAATAACATATACTAGATAGAAATATGATAAGGAAAACATATGTATCTATGTTTCAATTTAACATGTAGCATTTTTACCAAGACATATGTGAAGATAAAATGAATAAGTAAATAATTTGTTTTGATTTATAACTCAACATGGAAAAAATATTGTGAACAAATACAAGCTATAACGTGTTATTATAGAATATCTTGGTGCCACAAAATAAGAAAGGTTATTGGGTGAGAGTTTTCATTAACATAGAATAATGTGAAGGTATGTTTTATATTTTTAAATTATACTCATATTCAAGTGTGAATTATGCTTTGTGTGAAAACAATATGCTAAAAGTTTTTGTGAATGGGTTTCCATTTGAAACAAAGTGTTACACACCACTAGGCTAACTAAAAAGAATTATAACATTTATGTTAATATTAATTACATCTAACCATTTACAATTTCAAAAATAAATGTTTCCTAAGAATTAAATGATACATTCACATTACACCACTAGAAAATTAACCCATTTAGTACACAAGAAATACATTAGTTAATAAAATGAAAAAATATCCATTATATACTAAAATAATTAAACAAGTACCACACAACTAATAAAATCCATAAATAGATATTAATTAACTTTATAGCCACTATTTTTTACATTTCCAAAATATTATACAAATATATATCCATTTTTGTGGTGAATTTACATCCAAAAAATTAGAATAATGTAAAATGTAAAATATACATATCAATAAGTACAAAATTATAGAATGAGATACATAAATTAGATCCATGTTCTATCACATAGCCTGAGTGTAATTCTATCTAGTCATATCAGATGATAGATGGAGATCATCATTTGAATGCTTTACCTCTAACCACAAATCAATTGTATCCTACACACCTCCCTTTTAGAAATGGCCCTACCCTTCATGAAGGGGCAAATAAAAATAGTGCATATATCAAAAAATAACTTAAACCCATGTGTGTACTAACACACTCACATGTAGTACATCAAATAGAACATGGACTTCATTCTTATATATAAATGATATCAATAATACATGTAAGGTATTAGCATAGTAAAATTATAATGTCTCCTCTATAACATTACTTTATCCAATGTTTTAAATATAAAATTCAAATTTAATAATTTGAGTCTTTTTCAAAAACACATTACTCCCTAATAATAAATCATGAATACATAATATTAGGGGGTATGTATATGAGTTACCCACTATCATATTCATACATGTACCTCATGTTATCCAAAAATAGCCTATAAAAATATTCAAAAGTAGAGTAATGATTTATGATTCATAGTGAAAGATATATGTGATCATGAATTAATAAACGAATTTAACTCCATAACATGTATGTTTATTAAGAAATAATAATAATCAATTCAAACTATACTTTTATGCAAACATTTCATTATAATCTATATCCAATATAAAAAATCCATACCTATCTAGATTTTAATATTTCAAGATCAAATAAAGGAGAAGGTCATTTCACAACTGGGCTCCATATAGGTCATATACTAAATTTCAAGATCCACATTTAATAATTACACACACACACACACACACACACACACACATATTCAAATATTTAATTTAATATCTTCTCCTTTATTTATATTTAGATATATTTATAAGGAAAATAATACATCCATATCATTAATTGGAATGTAAAAATAACTAAGTTTAAATGATCACCTTGACATATCTTCCTCTAAGTTACCATTACTTCAAGTACTTATATAATTACTATTATTTATAATTCATTTCCAAAAGACTCAAATAATATAGGGATAAATTCAATCTTTCAAGAACCTATTTAATCTAGGTAAGTTTTTACTCTTTTCCTTATATATGTTTATGACAATAAATTTAATCACTAAACATACATATGAATACTTTTTTGAAGTCATAATACTAAGAATAGAGTCTTGTACCTACATCCCTCATTTACATATATGAATTCACTAGATTTTCAATCCCTTTTTTACAACATAACCTATAGCTAGGTACATAATAAATATTTTAAATCTCAAATTAACATTTGGATTTAAATAATTGAACATCACATTCTATCTCAATTCATTCAATACCTATTGAACATTTAAACAAGGAAAAGGTCTTCTTTGATATACAATGTAGGATTTAGTTAAGGTCCCTCAGACTATATAAACATATGCCTGAAATTGTCAATCTATGTTTTTATATACCAACATGATCTCCCCCATATAATTTTATATACGTATCCCATAAATTTGGGTTTAAAACCCACATAGATATATACAACCAAAATTATTTCCATTCCTTTATTAATAACATCTCATTTCAAGTTCTTAGGTCATTATGCAATAAAACCAATTGGGTATTAAAGGAGATAAACACACATAGATTTTATAAAATCAATTACAACTATTCTACTCCTCAAACCTGATTTCAAATCATATAATAGTTTGAGCACTACAAAAACTAATATTAATCTCTTATGTGTAGGTTATCGTTTCTATACTAGATGTATATACACTATTAGATAGTTTATATTCAAGAATTTATACATATAAAATTAATTGGATATCATTTCCTTTATTTATGATTGTATTTTCAAATTTCTCAAATTATATAT
>JARHVA010005043.1:1062500-1320000 GCA_037957365.1 Torreya grandis | reverse complement strand
ATCCTTCCCCCTAAAATTGGTCATCACCATAATGACACTTATTTCATTAATAGTTCTAAAATATAAAAAATTCTAGCATAGTAAAAATAATGTTTTAATCAAAAAATACATAATGTTAAGAAAATTATTAAATAAATAGATGGGAAAAAAACCTCAAAAAACTCATCATAATCCTCCCATGTAGTATTATACTCAATATATTAGTCCCACTAGAGCTTACAATGTGATACTTCTCTATTACAAAAGCTAATATTGTGAGTTGCAATTATTCTGATTGGTTCTACTATGACCATGATTGGATCCTGAACCTGTAATGTACTCCAATACAAAACATGTGTAAGATCAACAATATATTTTTTTAAATATGAAACATGAAAAACATTATTCATCTATTTTAGAGATGGTGGAAATGCAAAATTATATTCTACAATATTGATTATTTCTAGGATTTTATAATACCCCACATATGTAGGTGACAAATTTTTTGATTTAGAAAAAATTATTGCATGCTTTCAAGGTTTAACCTATAGAAAAAATTTATCCCCATCTAAAAATTACCTCTTTATTCTTTTCAGATTAGCATATCATTTCTATCTATCATTAGCTTTATCCAATCTCTACCTTATTAATTTTAGTTTACACTCCATTTTAATAATCATGTCATATCCAAAAGACACTCTATCTTCTAACTTTTCCAAACTAATTGGTGTTACACATCTCTTACCATATAATGCCTTAAAAGGAGCTATTTTAATAGCTGGTTAGAATGACTTATTGTGATCAAACTCAACCAAAGGTAGGTATTATTACCACTTATATTTCTATTAAATGAAATACATTCTTAGTAAATCATCCAATATCTATTTTATCCTTTCTATTTATCCATCCTTTTTTGGATGGTAAGTTGTACTAAAATCTAGCTAAATTTCCCAATGTTAGATTTAAAGTTTACCAAAATATGAAAGCCATCTTAGTGTCTCTATCTAAAATAATATTTTTAGGAAACCTATGAAATATATAAATTTTATTCATAAACTTCTTATTAAACATATATCATTAGATATATTACTAAGAATAAAATGAGCTACCTTGGTTAGTTTATTCACAACCAACAATATCATATAATGAAATTCTTGGACATTGGTAAACCTTAGATAAAATACATATTGATTACTTACCATTTCCATTTATGTAATTAATTTAAGATATCAACCCAATTGGATGCATGTATTCAACTTTGACTCTCTGACACTCTAAGTATATAAATATGAAATTAACTACATCTTTCTTAATTTCATTCCATATATATAACAATTTTAACTATATTACTAGCTTAGTTACACTAGGATTCTCTAAATAAGGATCATTGTGTAATTATGTATGCACAATATTCCTTAAATTCTCCTTATTAGGCATATAAATCCTACCATTATACCTTAAAATCCCTCCTTTTCAAATTAAAAACCTTTATATCTATGATATTTTGATTTTTCTACCAAAGTTTTTTTAACTTTCTCATATAAATCATCACCATGTGAGAATTTTAACACCTAATCCTAGAATATGCTCTTAATTATAGCCAAAGATTCATTATATATTATATGATTAAGGGCATCTAATACTCTATTTTTCTTGTCCTTATTGTATTTGATATCAAAATCATAATCTGATATAAACTCTAACCACAACCTCTAGTTTTCATTGAGGTTAGGTTGGGTGAAAATATACTTAAGACCTAAATTATTAGTCTTAAGCTCAAAGGGTTTACCTGGCAAGTAATGCCCATAAACCTATAAGGAATGAATATAGAAACTATTCTATATCATGATGATCATAATTTACGTTATGAGGATTTAGTTTCTTATATTCATAGACCACAATTGAACCATCATTCTTGGGCAGTCCTCTCATGCCATCTCATAAAGCATTAGTTGTCATTGAGAAAAGTCCTTTCAAATATAGGATCCAATATACTAGTACAAAATTAAGCCTCTATTTTATAACCTAAAAAAATTATTCTCTCTTATCTCACCAAATAAAACATTACTCTTTATATTTAATAGAGGTAAATGGGTTAGCTATCTTGGAAACATTTTCTACAAACTTCTTGTAGTACCCTGCTAATCCCATAAAACTACGCACCTTATACACATTTTTAATTTTTGAAAAATCTATGATTTTACTAATCTTAAATGGATCCTATGAAATTTCCTATATATATATATATATATATATATATATATATATATATATATATGATGTGTCCCAAGTACTATACTTTCTTCTTAAAGAGAACACACTTAGATAACTTCCCATAAATATTGTGTTTATATAACCATTGTAAAACTAAACAAAATTTCTCAACATGTTCTTTCTCATTATTCGAATAGATGAGGATGTCACTAGAAAATACCAATAAAAATTGATTAAGATAATACATCTATCCCAAAATTTATCACTATAAACTCATAGTCCCCATAGCGAGATCTAAAATCTATTTTCATAATATCCTCACCTGAATCCTTAGTTGATGATATTCTACTTGAATATCAATCTTAAAAAATACTAGAGTACCATGCATTTAAACAAAAATATCAATAATATGAGTAAATATATATATATATATATATATATATATATATATATATATATATATATATATATATATATATATATATATATTATTGATCATTTCTTTAGTAAGCATGCAATATTCAATGCATAAGTGAAGGGTTAAATCTTTCTTATGAATTAAAAGTACCGGTGCACCCCATCTTGAAAAACTTGGTTGAATCAAACCCTTGACCAACATCCCCTGAAGTTATGCTTTTAGATAAATTATCTTTGTTTTTGTAATTATGTAGGGTGCTTTATATTATGGTTCTAAACCTAGAACGATATCACTATTGAAATCAAATTCCCTTTTAGGATGTAATTCTGAATTTTCTTCTTGAAAACATTCCAAAATTCTTGTAGAAAGGGATAATATTCTAAAGTGGGTCCTTTGGATTCAAAAACTTAATTAATTCTAAAATGGATGGTTTAAATCCCCATACATTTATCCCTCTTTAAATTAATGGAAAAAATATGCTCTAGCTTCAACTCCCACTAAATTCCTTAGATTTGGGTTTGGTTCCCAAATAATCTAGACATTTAACCTTTTTAATGAAGCAATAAACTTTGTATTTATACCCAAAAATATAATTCACTCATAATATCACATCTTATGACATTAGTGGTGTTTAATAAAGATCCACAACTATGGTGAATTTTTAAAATTAGATTTTAGCTTCTACATGACTTTTTTCTATCTTGACTATAGTACTCATTTCCATACTATACTAATCACGAATTCACCATATAACTAGCTTTCCTAGATAATTTCCTCACAATTATATGAGAGACAATCATTTAGTATCTATATTATCAATAAAAATAATAATTGGATGACTAAAAAGAGTACTTGATACTTCCATGGGAGAGGCTTTAAATTCATCCTACCAATTATGAAATTCTATGAGGATATGTTGTTGGAATGTTCATTACTATTAAGAATAGGTTATATTTTTGTTCTTTCCATATGTATTCCACTAAAGATAATATTTGTCATAATTATATCCTCCAAAATAAAAGCATATTCTTGGAGGTCCCTTCCTCTTAGTCTAATTTGTACCACTAAATCCTTCTTTAAAATTACCTCTTGGTTTCATATTCCCAAAAGTATTACCAAACCTTTAATTTTTATTGTCAAACTAGTTATTTTAATTTCCATTCCTTTTCTAGTTATTCTTGAAGGGTGTCTTGTAACTACAAAAACATTTTTCCTACTTCTCTCTAACCTCTAATAGTGATTTCAATTTATGTTCCTACTTTATAGATATTTCAAATACTTGATCCATAGTGTATTGTCCATGCATATCCAATTCACATCTAATTTGGATTTTTATACCCACAATGAACTTCTTGATATAGAAACATTCATATTATGGTAATACACAACATATTTCAATAGCTTAGAAAACTACTCCCAGTACTCATTCACTTATAAATATCATTTCCTCATGTTCTAAAAATATATCAACTTTTGATTGAAATAACGTTGAGGTAGTCATTATTCTCTAAAAAGAGTCAAAAATTACTCCCATATGGTGTTAGTAGAATCTAAATTCATTTTGATATTTTTTTTGGCCTACCAAGTTGCTACTTCACCATCTAATTAGTAAGGTTGACCTCAGAGTAATTTTGAATCTCAAAGTATTTACCAATTTATGTGGGACAAGCTTCAATGCTATCACCCCAAATTATATCCTAAAATTTGGATGGGTTTAACTTATTCATGTCACATCTTAGTTCTATAGCTACTTAAGCTCTACCAACCTAGTACACTTACCCATGTCCATACTCTTAGTGAACTTCATATACAATAGGATGTTATTCAGGTACCTATTACTCATTTTTATCTTTCATACCATGAGCCTCTCATTCAAGATATGTTATAAGGTCTTGAGTCTCATTCATAACAATGAGAACTTGATTAATTTTTATAGCTTACCCTACTATTGGTTATATGTGATTAGTATGAGGATTTACATATAAATAACATTACCGACTAGTCTACCTTAGACCATTATCCTTTTTATAAATTAGTATAATAAATTTTACATTAGTGGACTCAATATGTTTGAGAGCTAAACCTTAAGCTATGATACCACAATGTTACACCCTACTAGGCTAACTAAAAAATACACAATGTTTTTTAATAATATTTCTATTAAGATTAATTACAAACAAATATTTACAACTTGAAAGAAAACATTTCCCAAGCATTATATGTTATATTCACATTAGTCCATTATCAAAATAACTCATTTATTACTCAAATAGTAATATGGTCTATGAGCTAAAAAAATATCCAACTTGTACTAAAATAATGAAATAAGTATTGAAAAACTACTAAAATCCATAAATCATTTTTATTTAGCTACAAAAAAAATCAAGTTATTATATGATTTTATACAAATCTATCTTTCTAATATATTTCCTATATAAACAATCCATACTTGTCCATATTTGTATTTATCAAGATATAATAAAGAAGGACATTTCACAACTAGGTTGCATATAGGTCATATACTCAATTTCAATATCTACCTTTTATAATTCCACTTATATTCAAAATTTTAATTTAGTATCTTCTCCTTTATTTATATTTGTATTTGGTTAGAAATACAATAATACATCCATATCATTAGTTGATTATAAAACTAATTAATTTTTAATGGATGTCTTGACATATCTTCCTGTATGTCACCATTTACCTTGAGTCCTTATATAGAAAACACTCCAAGAATAGAGGTCTAAATTTAAGCTTACAAGAACTTGTTGAATTCAGGTAAATTTTTACTGACAATACATTTAATCACTAAACCTACAATTGAGTACTTTACATTTAATGACATATATGAATTTTTTGGATATTTCATTCCTTTTTAATAATAGAACCTAAATTTAGGTACATAATAAATAGTTTTAAGCTCAAATCAACATTTTAAATTCATTAACTAAACATAATATTCTAACTCAATTCCTTCAATACCTCTTGAACATTTAAACAAGGAAAAGGTGTGCTTTTGTATACAATGTAGGATTTAGTTAAGGTCCCTCAAACCATGAGAACATAGGCCTGAAAACATCAAGATATGTTTTTATATCACAACATGATATGCCCAATATAATTATATATATGTATCCCACTAGTTTGAGTTTATAACATACATAAATATATACAAAATAAAATATTTACATTCCTTTATTAATAACCTCTTATTTTGAGTTCTTAGGTCACGATGTAATAAAACTAGATGTGTATTAATGTATATAAACACACTTAAATTTTATAAAATCAATTAGAGCTATGCTACACATAAACCTAATTTCAAATCATATACCAATTCAAGCACCATACAAAAGAAACAAAATATTTTATGCATACATTATGGTATTTATACTATATGTATATACACTTTTAGGTAGTTTATATTCCATCACTTATAGATATACAATTAAATAGATATTATTTCACTTATTTACTATTAGCTTTTCCAATATTTCAAGCTATATCTTAATAAATAACTAAGGGTCAATGTGCATTCAATAAAAAAAATCAGAATTTATAATAAATTCTAATCACTATATAGCCTTAAGCCCAAATAAATTATAAAAGAATATAGGTTTGATTATATGGACACAAAAGTATATGCATATATATGTATTTATTATAGAAAATATATGCATGTATTTATTATTATATTCACGTATTAAGAATCCAAACATAACCAAACCCATAAAACAAGATTGAAGTTTTTTTTAAAAATAGGGTTTGTTAACTAAATAGTCACAATAAAAAAATGAACAAAAGCATGTACGAAGAACATATTCCAGATCTCATATTACTTGGCTTGATACCCTTAACCTTATACTATAAATGATGGAAATTTAAACCCCATCCTCATGTATATAATCTTAATAGGATGGGTTTTCATATAAGATTTAAATCAAACTAAAGAATATGTTAATAAAATTACTTATTTGAAAACTCCATCAATTCATTTTAAAACCCAAGCTAAGAAAGTGACTGAATTGGTGTTTAAATCAAGTGTGAAGAAACCTTATTAATCTAAAATTTTTGAGCCTTCTATTTTCCTTTCTTCCTCCCACCATTGGATAACAATGATCCTAATATACTTTTATTTCCTCACCATATTAATTATTCTCTTTTGTAGATAGTGCATACTTCTCCATCATGAGTTTATCACTATGGTAGTCTAGTTATGTTAATCCATTACACTTTTGGTTCTTCAAAATCCATAAATTTTGGGCATGGATGCCATTTTCCATTATCATTTATAAATTATAAGTCAACATTCATAATCATTTCCATGAAAATGAAAACCCTAATGATTCTCAAAACAAACCTAATTTCATTCCATTGAATTTGAATACCCTTGAATGGAAGCCATTCAAAATTTTCCAATTAACAACACATTTTATATCTTTACAAAACTTAAGATTAAAATATATGCCTTTTAATAAGATTTTCCCCCTTTTGTAATATTTACCCCCAGTGGGTTTTACACACTTATTTCTAATGTAAAAACTAGGACCTGAACAAGTAGTTATCTAATTATCTATAATTTTAGGTATACTAATTATGTTATCACCAACATATTCTAGTAGGGTTAGTCCACATATATATTATAATTAACTAAAATATTGATACATAAGCATACAAATTTAAAACAAGTTATTATAATGCACCTAATCAGCTATAGATCAAATAAACCATTCATTAAACACCAAGAAGGTAGTTACTAAAATAAATCTAAGAAACAAACATGAATCACAAACCAAATAAACAAATAACTAAATATATACACACACATATGCAAGTTATCAAATGAAAACAACAACGTTTAGAGAACTAAATCAAATCAAAATATATTTCATTCTATATAGATAGTAGTGGTGTGTGCACTAGTAGATTTAAGATTAACATCTATACCTAGATCTATATATCTACTCCCCCATCTTTGACGATACTCTCCCTCCACACTATTAATGATGGTCTAAATATCCTACATCCAACTCATTAAACAAACTCATAGTTAGCCTATATCATGGTAATAATCAACATATAACCATAACAAATTTTGAATGTATGAAGTCTTAAAAAAGCATGATCATAAGCATAATTAAATAAATATCAAAATTAATATAAATGTTAACCAAACAACATATATAAATCTAGCTCAAAATAGCATTATATCTACCAATGATTAACACAAAATATACTAACTAGTTCTCCAAATGTCGCTAGGGAAAACTAGATGTAACACAAAGAGTGAATACACATAGCAATAAGTGAATAGTAAGGAATAGGTGTATAATGCAATATTGTCTACCTATTACATCTTTGTCCAAATAAGTTTTATTTAAAAATATCTGATTAAGAAATCTTTTTCTATGTATGAATGCTATTTTTAAATGTAATATACGTCAAATTTAACACTAATAATTCCTTCTAAGAAAAACTATGACTTTAAAAATATGATATATATAGAAATATAAGATTATATGACATAATCAAAAGCATAATAAGAAACATTAAAATATGCTTATAGGTCCTAATTTTTTATATTTATAGAATATTTTATTTTTTTAGTAGTTTTAGAATATATTTATGTTTTGGTATTTTTCATATTTTAAAGGAAACAAAAAATAATATATTTTTAAAATAAAATAAAGATTACATTTCAAAATTATAAAAACGTGGGGAATAATATAATAACCCTCACCAATGTGTCGATCTAAGACAAGGCAAGGTGGTGAACATGTGACATGCCACCCATATAGATGTAGTGGTTTCAAAGATGGAAAACATATCCATGTAAACTCATGTAAAGGTAATTAAATGTAAACATTTAAATACTAATGATAGCTTAAAACCCATCAAGGCTCAATCTCTCTAAGTTCATGCCTTAAATGATGCACTAAGAAAGGGGTGGGTAGACCATTGGTGCTTCATAGGACTGTTTTCCCTTATTTCTACTTATTACCAATCTAGCTAGCTCCTAAAACCATCCCCTAAGCTATTACTCCTCTTTTTCATACTCCTTCAGTATTTTCCCACTTTCCATCCCTTTTTCCTCACCTTAATCCAATTTTAATGGTATTTTATACTAGGTGGATTGGGTTGAACCTTTATAGTTTTATGTAAAATTCATTTAGGGTCTAGGTTGAGTCTTGGCTAACCTAACCCATGACTCAGTAAATTCTTGTCCATAACTATACTAGGTCGTCTAGGTCAACCTTGTCAGGTAAAACATTTAGAAGAGATTAGAGTTAAATCAACCTATATAAAAAAGATCTTTTTTTCATTATTTACATAATAAACAAGAGTTATTACTCACTTAAACCTATTTATAATCTACTCTTCCACCATTCTACATGAGGAATCTTAGCTTAGGGTTTCTAGTTAGATAATCTAGTCTTGCAGAGAATTCTTGGATGCTTTGGCCTTTCTTAGTGAACCTTACAAACAAAAATAACCTCTTGTAAAGCACTTTTTATAAATTAAGAGATTGAGTCTCAATGGGTTCATCTTTAAGGTAAGTATTCTCTAACTTTGATCCTCTCTTTAGTAGATAGAAGTAGAATAAGTATTGGCTTTATATAATTTTTCTCTTCTTGTTCTGTGTATTAGGGTCTTACTCATACATAAATTAACTGAGATTATCCTATGGATGTTTTTTTGTTTACTAACTCCCATACTATGCCACAAGCTTTTGTGAACACTAGAATATATTTATTTACTTTACTTGTTATTATTTTAGTGAGATATGAAAAACATAGGACTTAATTAGGGTTTCTTAGATGATTATGGTTGAGTGGAGGCTTTGGAACCCTCCCTAACATTGTGTATTATGATAAGATATTCCCTAATTGGGTCTAGTGGATCCCCATATTGGTCATGTTATTGATTAACTATTGTATCCCAAATTGGGTGTATGGTATGATCTATTTTCTTTGAGTTATGATTGATTTATATACATGATGCATTTATAGTTATATACATTCTAGTGAACCTGGCATGAATCTAATACTTATAGATTTTATCTCACATTTTAGTTTATTATCATTTTATTTATCTATATTTTAAATACTAGATCGATAGTGTTGATATAGTTCTAACTTTTATGCTTAGGTTTAACACATAGTCACATAAATACGATGTTGTTTTATTTATGTAGGTTTATCATTAGGTACATGCTACTAGGTTGACTATATTGACACAGTACACTTTCAAAAATATATAATAGGCTACTAGGTCGATTATATCAACATAATACACTTCAAAACTTTTTTAAAAATACTAGGTCAACCCTATTGACATAATATACTTTATAGGTTTTAGCAAATAGGGAATTGTAAAACTAGGTCGACCCAGTTAACCAAATTGGCATAATTTTCATGTATAAATTAGGGTACTTAAAAAACAATCTCACTTTTTCTACATCCTCTAAAATACCAAGGTTATTTTCTCTCCTTCTTTTTCATTACTATTATTTATTATAGTTTTATTTTTCATAGTTTTTATTCTTTAGAACTACCCTTGCATACTAAACTAGGTCTATCTGTAGACCTAGTTTTATATTCTATTTTCTGTCTAGAAAACTAGGTTGGCATAGTAGAAACACCATCAACTCTATTTTTTAATCTCTACATACACCATCATATGAAATGACATTCTAATATGTTTTAAATTTGGAATTAACATTTATATTATTATAATTAAATCACACTTTCATTTTTTAGTTGCTTACATTCTTAGCATAGATCACATAGTCTAATTAGGTGGTTTTTAAATATACTATTTAGTTTCAATATTTTTCTCTTTCTAGTACACACTAAAAAATTACATAATCTTAAAATACATTTTAATAATTGTCTACCCAAGGCCTACCTATTTGGATTTGATCACCAAGGGGAAATCCAACTTGGTTTTCTTGCCAAGTATAAACACATGGTTAATGGTATATATTAGTTAAGCACTTATCATTATAGTGTGTAAACTAGGGGATAGGTCCCAATACCAAGCCAATACCATTTCCAATATATATCCCTTCCAACTTAAATGTCCTAAAATCATCCATAGATCACTTTACAGTTCCTTTCTTATAGATAACTTTCTCTCACACTTTAAATCATACTATAATAATATAACAACATTCAAGATGACCACTTAGTTAGAATTTAATTTCCAAGATGACTATTTGTTATTTCCTCACTTATATGTTTTACTTAAAAAAATTGCATTAAATATCATTGGTGTAAGGTTTTGTGTTATGTGCCTCAGTTGGATCATCCTCATTGACCCAATTGATTATGTGTTTCTTTTCATTTATTTCTTTCAAAATTAATTGAAAATACATTTCTATTTTATTACATAGTCATTCTTCTTGATAAAGTCACTTATAGACTATCTTTTGCCTTACTTATAGTATTAGGTCGACCTTATTGACATAATACTCTTTTTTGCTTCCCAGGATACATAACTAGTTTGACCCTATTAACTCTATATTTTTTTTGCCTATTTATTTTCTAGGTTACAAAACTAGGTCAACCCATTCAACCATGTATCCCTATTTCCTCAAATTTTAGACCCTATTTTGTATACTAGGTCAACCCAATTGACTATGTACTCTTCTTATTTTCGCTATTTATGTGATCTAGTTCTTTATTTCTCTTAGCAATTTGCTCATTTTTCTCAATTCATCATGAAGTCCCCTATCATAATCTTCTTAGATAACCTAAATAAATTTTGATACTATATGGAATATTCATTTTTTCCTCTCTTTTCCTCCTAAGATCACCATTACTCTTGGGTCTCCTATTCCCATCCTTCATTTGTGGCTTGTCACATGGTAAAAATAACACCTCAAAATGAAGTTGATGGGTTTGACCCTTTCTATACCTATCAAGACACTTCTCATCTTCAAAACCTTCACACTAATGTGGGTATAATAGACATAGTTTTAATAAATAATCCCACTAAAATTACATATTCTAATAACACTCACCCTAATACCAGTTTGTGGAGTACTCCTACCAACACCAACCAACCTATTGATATAACTCAAATTCTTGCATAAGTCATACAATAAATAAGCATAATAAAAACTTCTAAAGTCTCTCAAATGATTCAAATCCAATTTCATTTGACTAATATGCCTAACAAACCTTTGACTATCCATCCTCAAGCTAATCCTAATTATATTCCTCCACCTCTTAGAAATGCCTTAGGTAATATTATTCATCAACCCATGATGAATATCAAGATGCTTAAAAATATTTAAAATGAGCCTTTAGCTCCTTTTATTATGTCCATTGATATTGGTAACATATCTCCAAATATCAAGTATGATGGAATTAAAGACTTGGCATCATATCTAAAAGCCTTTGGTAATCTTTACAAAGAGTGGATCTAAACTAATACATTCTTGATAACTAAACTTTTAGTCAAAACCTTCATTGGTGATGTATTATAATGGTACAACAAACTTCTATAACACTCCATTTTGAAAATTTAAGATTTGGTCCATCCTTTACTTAAGGATTTTCAACACAATGATCTTCCAAAAAATTATCTTAGCCACTTCATCAATGCTAAGCAATATCCCATTAAATCAGCTCATGCCTTTATCAAAAGATAGAAATCATTGGCCCATAAAGCCAACCATAACATGACTGATGATAACTTTTTAAAACTTTTTATAACTACTTTGAATCCTTCTATTAAATATAAGGTTTGAACATTTGCTCCCCAAATAACATGATTGATGATAACTTTTTAAAACTCTTTATAATTACTCTGAATCCTTCTCTTCAATATAAGGTTTGGATGTTTTCTCCCCAAACACTTAATGAAGCTCTTGACCAAAATAGATGTGAAGACTTTACCATGAAGCAATTCAAAGCTAGTCCTAAACATATTAAATGATATTTTAAAAAGTCTACTAAAGCTATTATGATTAATACTCCACAAACCATACCAGGAGTTACCATATATGGCATTCCTTCATCTTCTCACACACCACTCTCGATGAAAAAATTATACAATTAAAATTTTTAATTATCCAAACAATCCTCATAAGTGGTATGACCCTAATCAATTTTGTTGGTTCCATGCCAACATTGGTCATTTCCATGAATCTTGTAGAGGGATCACAAATTTTTTGTCTCCTATATACTTAGTGACTCATTTAATCATGAAGCCATGATCAACCTTTGTCATAAATAGTACACCACTACTTCTCAGAAATTATAGATTTCCAAAGTTTCTACCTCCAATAACCAAAAATATTTTTCTACTACTAATAATCAACATTATAAAAATTCTCAATATGTTAACATTGCTAAGGTAAATTATCATTGCAAGATGACCCACAAAGATCCTATTACCAAACCTAAGAATCCATATTTATAAGAACAAATTCTCAATGATACTACAACCAATATTCTCACTTTGGAAGCTCTTGAGGAACAAATTCCTCCTTTTGAACCTCCAACCACTTCTGCTCTAAAATCTACACTACCTCCTAAACATCATGTTGGTTCTTCTTATAAATCTCATTGGAACTTTATTGAATAACTTAACTATATGCCTTATAAGATTCCATTTATGGAGTTGGTTCATATTTACCCTTGTCATTGCATGTTCCTTATACAATAATCATAAGAAATTGATCATCCATCCTTTATAGATGAAGAACCCCCTTCTACCAAATCTCAACCTATAAACATACCTACTAACATGCATATCATCAAAACCATGTGTCATTCTTCCAATCCTTTTATTGAATTTATTGAATAGGACATGATAAATGATGAAATTCTCTTTTATTTCAATGATCTTCCACTTTTCATTTAAATATCCATTAATACTACCCTTATTCATAAGGTTCTAGTTGGTGAAGGCTCTAGTATTGATGTGACATATTTGTGGCATATCTAACAACTTGGTTATAATAAGTATCATCTTAATCATACGTACCTCACCTATCATGGTTTTGATAACACTAATAAAAAACCACTTAGTTATGTTTGGCTTCCCCTAATTATTAGACTTAAGACTATTCAAACTAATCTTATTGTCCTTGATTTACCCTTATATTATACTCATTGGTCACCCATGGACTCATAAAATAAAAGAAATTAATTTTTATTGTATCCAATGTGTTAAATTATTACATAATGGAAAATGATATAAGCATGAGGCTAATCCTAACACTTGGAGTATTCAACTTCCTAATCCTAAATCTCAATATTGTATTCCTATAATTCCTAACAAAAATAGTGCTCCTTTACCTAAGTTCATAAACATGAATCCTAATTTTCAAGTAACTCTTATCGATTTAGATGATAATGAGCATAATTATTTTCAACATACTTGTAATATTACCAAGATAACTCCCTACATTTTAGAGTGTCTTCCTCCTTTATTACCTCAAGACTGTATTATTCCTCTTATTGATAAGATCATTAATTTTACTCTTCCATGAAATGATCATTAGGATTATTCACCAAAATATACCTTCAATTGAAATGAATTTAGAGTGGCCAAATTATTTCAATATCCTCTCATCATGTCTTCATGTATATTTAGTAATATTGGTATTTCACCTTTTGAAACCCATGAATCTTAAGCATGTATAATATTTCCAACATATGATTATAATTACATAATGATCCAAGCTCCATCTCAAGACTTAGGTGTTGAACATTATAATAAAACCTTATCTCAAACCAATTATTTTAACTAGGACGTTCATACCATTTCCATAGATTATCAATTAGATCTTGAAAGTTATGTGCCTCCTTCCAATTCTTTACTTATTGATAATCATTAGGTGGTAGAGAAAATTATACCTTCCAAACCTCCAAAATTTTGTTTAGATTCATTACCACCTATAGATCCCATCATTGAATCTAATTTTCCCCCCATTAATAGAACCATTGACACACCAACCCCTTCTAATCAATCTACTTCTCCTAGTCTCAAGATTACACTAGATGCCAAGGTCACCGATGTTCATCAGATACATTCTAAGTATGATCAACATGGTAATTATATTTTATATCTTGAAGTAAATTTTGATTATGATGGCCCTCTTCCCACCTTGTCTAGTGATGAATCTATTTTTGATTTACTTAATGCTTGAGAAGGTCAACTTCCTAGGCAACATCAAAAACTTAGGAATATCAAAACCAAAACCCCTTATTTTAACAACTTCATCTCTAGCATTGATCTTAAATCTAATCCAACATATTATTTACCTAATACACCATACAATTTAAAAGATATAAATTTTATTCTTATCAAAGAAACCACTTGCATTTAATATTGTAGTCTATCTTACCTTTGACCAATTATAGTTTCTCATGAACTCTCACCTATCGAATATGACTACTTCAGCTTATTCTTTAATAAATATCATGATATATTTACTTGATCCTATAAGGACATGAATGGTATTGACCTTATAATTATGGTGAATAACATCATTACTTATCTTGATTTGAAGCCTATGCATCATTACTTAGTTGGTTAATAAATTAGATTCACATTGTCGCTAAAGA
The DNA here is from genome assembly GCA_037957365.1 of Torreya grandis. Taxonomy (NCBI): domain Eukaryota; kingdom Viridiplantae; phylum Streptophyta; class Pinopsida; order Cupressales; family Taxaceae; genus Torreya; species Torreya grandis. The sequence continues at coordinate 1,304,802 of JARHVA010005043.1, read as the reverse complement.
CCAACATAAGACAACTTTCACCATAGAATGAGATACCTATTTCTATGTCAAAATGCCCTCTGATTTCAAAAAAGACAAAGCCACTTACCAATGAGAAATGAATCACATATTTCATGATATTATCCATAAAATTATTAAAACCTATGCAGATGATCTCATTACTAAATATAAAAGTCACAAAACTCATATGTTTTATGTTGTCACCATCTTTGACCATCTTCTTAAATATCAAGTTGGACTAAATACATAAAAATGTATCTTTGGTGTGACATCTATAAAAATGTTAGGATTCATGGTCCCTATTTTCAACATCGATGTTGACACTACCAAATATAGTTGTCATTATGCCCATTCATCATTCTATTCTAGATATTCATACTTAGGTAAACTTGGGATAATTAGATGATTTATCTCAAAAATGGATTATTGTATCCACTCCATAAATTATCTTCTTAAAAAAGTTAATACTTTATAATGGATATATCCATGTTAAAAAGTATTTGATAACATGAAAGAATCATTGCTTTACATACATACTCTTCATCCTCCTTCTAATGATTGGCCATTGATCTTATATACTTATTCCACACCCATATTAGTTGGGGTAATGCTTTCCTAATAAGATGACACTAGAAGAGAGTATGTTATCCATTATGTTATCCTAGGCCTCATTCATTATGAGAGATGATATGCAAAATTTGAACATGATTTCATCACCATCTATTTCACAGTTGAAAAACTTTGACAATACATGCTATACTAGACCGCTTATGTCATCATTCATTTGTAACCCATTCATCACTTCTTTACCAAAGACTTTCTTCCTAGATATATAATTGGCAAATGGATCATCCTCATTATGGAATTTTATCTTTGCATTATAACTCAAAAAATGATTAAAGGATAACTCAAAGTTAATCAACATGTTAGCTCTCATGGTAGCTACTAATCACCTTTAACATAGTCTTCCTGATGATAATATTCTATATTGAAGGTATTAATCAAGATATTTCACTTAAATATTACTTCATAACTTCACCACTAATCTTGAATCAAGTAATCTTGATGAATTTTATATTCCCCCTGATACTACTAAACCAAACATAGTTATCGAGGAGCTTCCTAAAATTAATGTTGACTTACATGAGTATACATACACCCTTCACTCTAATGGTGTTAAATCCTTTCAAGGAGCTCGGGTAGGTTGCATTATTACAAGTCCTCTCAGTAAAGTCATTCTCTTATATTTCCACTTAACATTTGATGTAACTAATAATATATTTGAATACAGAGCTTTAATCTTAGGCATAAGAGTTTCTCTCGATTTAGACATCTAATATATACATGATTTAGGTGATTCTTAGATTATTTTCCACCAAGTCAATGTTGATTACCAATGCAAAAGCAAGAATATAATTACATATCATCAAAATGCAACCACTCTCACTGAAGAATTCACTTTTTTCACTTTTGAGCCTATTCCTCAAGATCAAATTTCTATTGCTAATTCCCTCACTTCTTCAGCATCTCTTTTTCATCCATACCAAGTTCTTTCCAATCCCACTTTTCTTATACCAATAATAGAATCTATGGATTCTACTCAACCACAATATTTTCTTATCTACCATATCGAGGTTGTAAATAATTGACAAAGCTTATGGTATAAAGACATCATTCATTTTTTGAAACACCAAACTCATCCTCCTAACTTAGACACTTGTGAAAAGACTCATATCCATAAACAATCTTCCAAGAATGTATTTAGATACAACATCCTTTATTATCACAATACTAAATGTACCTTTCCCTATTGTGTTATGCAAGATGAGGTCCTCCTCTTCTTGAAAAAGTAGATGGTAGGATTTATGTTGGCCACTATAGAACACACACTATAACCCACAAATACGTACATATGGGTTAATGTTGGCCCAATATTGAAAAGGATGCTATCAAATTTGATAAAAAGTGTACCCTTTGACAACTTCATGATGATCTAAATCATTCACCTCCATCTGAAATTTAAACCATCTAATCTCTCTAGCCATTATCCATGTGGGTATTAGATATCATAGGAAATTTACCTCACTCTAAAGATGTGCATGTTTTTATCCTCATAACTACCAAATATTTTACCAAATGGATTGAATATACGCCCCTTATTAATGTCATAGGTAACACCATCACTAAATTCATTATTAACCAAATCATTTATTGCTTTGGTGTTCCTCATGATAACATCTCTAATAATGTTGGTAATTTCAAAAATAAGGATGTCAAATAACTTTAAACCAAATTCAAGATCAATCACAAATTTTATACACCTTATCATCCATAGTGTCTTGTCTAAGATGAAGCCACAAAAAAAAATTCTCAAAATAATTATACAAAATATAATTCATGAAACCCACAGATTGTCATCTTGATCTTTATCCTTCTCTTTGGGCCTATCGAACTAGCATACATACTACCACTAGGGCAAATCCATTTTTTATAGTTCATGGTTTTGATTTAGTTCCTCCATTAGAATTTAAGCTTCCATTTCTTCATATACCTCTTCATGGAATCATTCTTAATGAATAATTACATGAATCTCAACTTCATTCCATTGATCTCCTTGATGATCACTATCTTTCTACTTTACAACATAATCACCAATACAAGGATCGTATTACCAAACAACATAATAAATTTGTTAAAGTTACACATTAAATGTTTGTGATCTTGTATTTAAACTATATTCCACTCATGATAATGAAGGTAAATATGCCCAAAAATTGTCGGTCCCATATTTATTCAAAGATATTTTTCATTCAAGTACTTATTGCCTTCAAATTAATGGACATGTTTTCAAAGAGACCACCAACACACAATTCCTCAAGAAGTATTTTGCCTATATATTTCCCTTATTTTAATTTTTATATGTTATTTATCTAACACATTTTATAGGTTACATACATGTCTCTCTCCATCTATATTATTTATTTGTTTTTCACAAACCTTCAGTCCTTTTTTGGTCTTCTAATTTCCCCTTTTTCTCATGAGTTGCATTTTAAAACCATGGATAGGACCCAACATTCCTCATGATGTACTATAGTTTTATTATTTTCATACTTTTTACACACTTTTTTCACCCCATGACTTTCTCTTTCGTTATTTATAGTGTACTACCATGGATAGGAACTGGTCTTCCTCACAAATACCATCTTTTAATTATCTCATTTATTTTTCCAACATGTTTTTTATCACCCTCATGAGTTTAAATTCTATGAATTTTAGTGTAATACCATGGATAGGAATTGGCATTCTACATAAAATCACAATCTTTTCATTAATTTTATGTATTGTTTTTTCCAATAATTACAAATACCTAATACTTATTCTTAGCTTTAGATTTTGCCTCTATTTTATAGATGATATTTGCCCAAAAATCTATGTTAGAATGTTTTCCTTAATTTCCCTCATTCTTATGATAAGGAATCACACTTTATTGTCATTGTATCCATTTTTTGCCATTTGTCACATTTTTATTAATTTGAAGTGTTTCAAATTGTTCTATTTATCATTCCTCTAGATTTCCTTTCCTTTCACTCTTCATTGGATAAAACAAGATCAAAGTCAAGATAGCACTTTTACACCTAGATTTATGAGACTCTTAGACACCATGCCTCTGAATTTATTTCTCTTAGAAACAAAGTCCTAAGTATTAAAATGAAATTCATATTTATCACCCATGTTTATTTTTAAATATCATTATGGAGGAGGAATAGAAAAATGTCATCAAGAAAGTTAAAAGCCAAATTGTTTGACTCAAAAGGTAATGATGCAAAAAAGTCAAAATACAAATCTCAAAAGTAAAAATCACACCAAAATACATGATTACAAGCACATATCCTATCTCTAATTGAAGATAAAACTCCATAATTAGCCTCACATAGAGCTAAGATCCATTAGGGTGTGGTATTCTATTAGATTGAAATAGGATAATTCAAAAAAACTCTATAGTGATACCTACTTTCTCATGCAATTTAACAATCTTCATAGTAGACTGACAACTCTGTAAGGAGTCATGAGGAATGAGGAACATGTTATGGGAAGGTAGGTATTGTTAGTCATTTTGTCTCACATGCCAATATTTTTCTTTGAAAGATCAGTTGAGTAGAGTCCCAATTGAAATTAATATCAAGATATGACTTGAGCAAGCCTAGAAAAACCATATTGTCATAACATGTCATGCAAGAATGAATGGGTCAGTTTGGTTATACATTTAATAAGTGCACTTTGCAAGCCAAATTTTTTTGAAGGATTTCATGGTATTGGTGTATTTTTTATCAAGTTCATCCTCTACAAGTTTAATATCTTGATGAGTTTTATATCTCAATATATAATGCTTCAAAATTAATCCAACAATCTGGGACATGTTAGTGGATGTTGAATTTAAGCTATGGCAAGTAACTATTTGGATTCAAATGTTTTAAGGATGAAAAGTGGATGAAAAGTGGAAAGATATTGGCTACCCATATGAAGATATAATGGTAAATAATGACTAAAAAAATTAGTGGTTTCAAGTTGATCAACTGTACATGATCCATAATACCAATGTGGATTAACAATGAATGAGAGGTCAACAAGTTAGTGAATCTTAAGGATGAGAATAGAGCTAAAATGTGTCATGACCATTATAATATACTAGGTAAATCATTGGTACACATTCAAACCATGTGAAATAAGATCAATAATGGATGTAAGGTTAAAGAGTCAATGTTCATGAGGATGAATATGAGGCTGCCATGTGGTGCAAGTGTAGGAAATAGCCATGAGTGATTATGGGGATAATAAAATGAATGAGGAGAAAATAAATGGCTCAGTTTTAGGATCTCATATATATATTAATGACCATGAATAAATTTTAATTTTGGAGTTTTCAAATTAAGGTTCAATATGATTTAAGTTAAACCAATAGCAAGGTTTCAAAGGCCCATATTTCCATTAGAGATCGATCAAATATCATTAAGCAAATGCAACCATACTATCAAGATTGGTATTAATGAGGATCTATTGGGATTAAATTTTAGAGGCATGATAGGTTATTTTAAACCTAATGTAGTCTATAATAAAGCTATGAAAATCTAGATAACTTCATCACTTTAATGATTATATGAAAACTAATAAATTAGACTAGTTTTCAAGTTATAATAAAGATCCATATTTAGGTTGGAGCAGATGTAAACATAAATGAGATATGGTGAAGTGTCTCATATTTTGACATAGTCATAGCTCTAGTAAATAGGTACCAATGGCCACATAAAATAGACGTGGTGATGGCTCTATCAGAATTATAGATATAAGGCTTTTTTTCTCATAAACAAGTCAAGAAGAAGATAGTGTAAAGTCCCAAGATGGAGATATGGTAGTTACAGAAAGTAGTTGGAACATTTAATAAATTTTTAGGATGCCTAAGGGTTTTTATTCATAACATGATCATGACTCATCATCTTTGGCAAACTATTATCATCTAGTGTATTTACCAACCAATGATAAGATTTGAGAGCTATTGGGATAAATGAAAGTTATCTTTTCTATGATTTATTAACCCTAATTTGATCAAAATATGGTGGGGCATTCATAAAGTGGTGGTAACTCATTTAATGATCTTGGTTGATGTGTTCCTCTCTCTCTCTCTCTCTCTCTCTCTCTCTCTCTCTCTCTCTCTCTCTCTCTCTCTCTCTCTCTCTGTCTCTCTCTCTCTCTCTCTCATTTTTATATATTACCCATTATTTCTCAACTATAGACTCTCTCTCTCTCTCTCAAATTTTGGATTCCCACAAGGACTATATGATTTTGAAGAGTAGGGGACTCTTAGATATATATTGGAAAAACATGCTCATATTTATTAGGTTAAGCCCTATAAGTAATTTGTAAGAATTACCTTTTGATGCATTAAAATACTTTACCTATCACTTGCCTTGGAGCTGTGTTGACTTATTTATGCATCATGGCATTATGAAGGAGAATATTCCTCCTCTATTATCCTCATTTAAAACCTATTTTAAGGTGATTTAAAGTTGTTTATAGGTCTAGATTTGTGTTCTTTCATCCATTAGTGTAGGATCAGTGTGTGTCTTATAATCCCTCCACATTTCCATTCATTGCTTCCTAAACCTAGTCTATGAAATACTTATGTAATCATTTGGTTTATAGGGTTGTGTGAGATATCATTGTCTAGTACAAATCCAATGTGGGTTAAAGATTTTGGGAGTTTCACATTTTCATTTGGAGCATCACCTAGTAAAACCTTCTTAGGAGCCCTATTTCCTCTTTTATATCCCTTTTCTTAGCAGTAGCATTAGTCTAAGTCATCCATCAGGAGGAAGTCAACCATATTTAGAGTTTTAACCCTATTATAAGATACCTGGATCCTAGGGTTATTCCTTTATTGTGACTAAGAGTGGACAAGCTTGAATAACTCTTCCATAAGGATATAATCTCACATCATAATAGTTTGTGAAATGCCTAGTAAAACTAAGATAAAAAATACTGGAAATACTATTGGTATGTATTTCGTCTAATTAGATTTTAGAAGTCATAAATTTAGCACCAATGATGACTCTTAATCAAAGCTTATTGTTATAGTTAGCCTAGGTATGTCTCATTGAAGATTGTAATCAATTTTTCTATCTAACATTGATATAAACAACTATGGTGAATACCCCTATCATTCACCTCCTTATCAATAGCTCAAACATGATCCTTATGATCTATATGATCCTAATAATCCTTACCAAGAGTTTTATCAAAGCTATCATTAGCCTTAAAATGTTTTTCATGATCCTTGTTATCAAGGGCATGGATCTTGCCTTCCTTGTGACCCATATCAATCCTACTATGATCTTTATCAACCTTATAATGAGCATTACCAACCATATACAAATCCTTACCAATAGTATGGTGACTCATAAAAATCCTGTGATAACCCTCATGAATCTTGTTGTCTTCCTAATCAACCTAATCAATCCCCAAATAAATCCATCTCAAGCTTCAAACAATTCCTATTTGGCTATGAGAAATAGATGATAAGCGTATATACCCAAAAGAGATATAAATAGGAGATTTTTAAGTATGAATTTTATGACATGATAGATAATATGCATCAGGATAAAGAGTTAGGTACATCCTTCATAAGGTAAGACCACTCAAATTTTAGTCCTAATATTCTAGACATAAGTGGTCTAATAGTAAGAATTGCAGAGAGGCTAGTAGTTTATGAGGAACCCCAGGGTCATCATAATTATCATCATGTTCCCTTAAAGCTACCATTTTAACTTTATGAATTCCAAACCAATGTTTACCATAGCCCTCAAGAGTCCATTCAGACATTGCCCAACTTTCCCATCTAGAAGTCTATCTAAGATAGGCATCAGAAGGTTGAACAAGTATGTGTTGAGGAGACTAATATCTATGTTTCTCAATACATCATATAGGAGACTTTATTTATAGTTTTAGAGTAAGATATACCCAGTGATCTAGTTCATGATTTTGAGGTTAATTTAATCAAGAAAATTAAGTTTGCCAATTAACATCTCTAACATACAATAGAAGCTATAAAAGCAACACAGTAGAAAACTCCTTCTTTCTCACTGATAACAAAAATAGGTATGGAATAAGAGGTTTCTAAACCTAAGTTTATGACTTGGAATTAGATTCAATAGTCAAGAAAGAAATAAAATCATTCAAGCATAAGCTAAGATGTCAAATTTAAGAGTAAGCTAGTGATCATTCAGCCTCCATTCATTTCCCCTCAAAATCGTAGAGCCTTTCCTTCATGGAAAGTTATTCAAGAAGTAATGAAACCAAGAGATGAGGTGAAGATGATCCAATAAGAGAAGATCCATGAGTATAATCAGCTATCTATGGTAACATATTTAGACCTTTCTAATCTTATTAAATAGTTTTAAGGGTTTACTATGACACTCTTTGAGAAATAGCCTCTCCTTTGTGAGGCAAATCAAGAAGATGTAGCTAATTAAATATAAAATGAAGTTGAGTTGAGTGACCGGGAAGAATAAATCATTATTGGGACACTTCTTGGAAAGTACAAACATGTTTCCATCTTCCACAATGATGCAAAGATGAAACAAATGTAAGATAAACTTGAGGTAGAGGTTGACATGAAAGTTTAATAACAAGTACATGAAGAGGAGGTTATTGATGTTAAAGAGGAATACACTCCAATTATACAATTTGAATGTGTTTCCCATGAGTTATTTGATGACTCAAGAGATGGAATTCATCACAAAGGATAAGAGCTTATAGAAGTAGTAGAACACAAGTACTAATCAATAAAAGAAGGTGAAGAATAAGCTAAATTTAAAAGTATACTCAATCATCAACATGATGTTGTAGATGCAGTAGTGTTGATTGACCGAACTAAGATATCAAAAATAGACTTGTAGCCTCATGATTTTGGTCAAGGAATTGATATGTTTGCTTTTAACATTTATCTTAAAGAAGCTCCAATTGAATTTTAGGTTCATGAAAACAAATATTTAGATTTGTTTCATGTCTTTCAATTAGGTTATTCTTTACTTGAATGTGGTCCATTGTAGGATGAGGAAAGTGACGTCATCAAGTAAGAAACAATTTTTATCTTAGAATATGACATGGTTAAACTTTTCAAATATGGTTATCAGCTTTTCTATTCAACTTTAGACATCTCTCTACTTTTGGAAGTTGATAATGAGTTCAAGTGGCCTTAAGAAGTACAAAGATTAGATCTATATCCCTTATAATTTATCCTTGTAGATATGTCAAAGGAGATACACCAAGATACTTAACATGATCATAGTTAACAACTCATAAATAAATATGTTCTTGCAAATTGAACAAATTTGGGAGGAGTATGATTGTGTCTTGTACTTATGTCCATAATTCACACTTGTAATTAGTAGTAGAGGAACCAATTGCTTCAATAAGAAGACATGAGAATATAATTAATCTTAGCTATAAAAAAAAACTATCAAGAAAAGGAAATAATGATATAAAGTTCCAAGGTGCACCAAATAGATTTACATTTGACCTTGGATGGAAGCTTGTCACTGTAGGTTAGTTATTATAGGTTTGATTTGTTTTATTAAGTGATTGGCACAAGTAGTAGTTTTCCCCCCTTTTGTCTTTTTCCCATATTTCCTTAGGTTAGTGGTCCTTTCTTTGTTTAGTTTAGTTTCCCTTTTATTCTATGTTTCCTTTCAATAAGTTCCTTTATCACTTTTTTTGTTTTATCCTTTTCAGTCCTTATTTATTTCAAGAGGATTTATCTAAGGGTTGATGACTAGTTTTATCTTTAGATCAATATGTGGAATCAGAGGAGAGACTCCATGCCCAATGGACTTGACAAGAAAACTAGTCTAGGTTCTTCATCTTATCAAGCAAGCTTCCCTATGAGTCATCATATATGTTAGCAATTTTGACCCACATGCCAAGACTTTTCTTGGATAGATCAGTTGAGCAGAGTACTGATTGAAATGGATGATCAAGAAATGACTTGAGAAATTATAGAAGAATAAATTTATCATATCATGTCATGTAGGAATGAATGGGTTAATTTGGTTCTATATTTAATAAGTGTACATGGGAAGCCAACAAGAGTTTAAATATTGCATGGGATTGGTGTATTTGGTGCCAAGTTCATCCTCTACAAGTTTGGTATCTTGATTATTTTTCATCTCAAGATATATGGCTTCAAAATTAATCAAAAAATCTAAGACATGCACATGGACATAAAATTTAAGTAATGTCAAGTAACTATTTGGATTCAAATGTTCCAAGGATGAATTTATAACTAACAAGTGGAAAGATATTACATTCCCATGTGAATATTTAATGACACATTATGATTGACAAATCCATTGGGTCCAAACTAATCAATGGTGTGTGATCCATTGTACTAATGTAGATCAATGATGAGTGAGAGATCAACAAATTAAACAATATTGAGGATGAGTGCATAGCTATCAAGTGTCATGACCAATGTAAGCTTCAAAGTAAATAAATGATGTGAATTCAAACCATGCAAAAAATATTGATGATACACATAAGGTCAAAGAATCAATTTTACTAAGGATGAATGTAAGGTCACCATATGGTGCAAGCACATGAACTAGTTAAGATGGACTACAGGGTGAACATAATCAATGAGGGACTAACAAATGACATTATTTTGGGAACTCATATCAATATTAATGGCCGAGATTAAAATTTAAGATGGGAGTTTTCAAATGGAGGTTGAATATGGTTTAAGTCAAACCAAAAGCAAGGTTTCAAAGGGATATATTGCCATTAGATATTGGATGAATATCATCAAGCAGATGTAGCCATATAGTCAATATTGATATTAATGATGATATATTGCCATTAAATTTTAGAGGTGTCATAGGTTTGTTTAAACCTAATATATTCTAGAAAAAAGCTATGCAAATCTATAAATCTTCATCAATATAATGATTATATGAAAACTAATAAATTTGATTGGTTTTCAATCTATAATAAAAATACATATTCAAGTTGTAGTAAATGTTGACATAAATGAGATATGGTGGAGTATTTCATCCTCCAACATAGTCATAGCTCTAGAAAATAGGTACCTATGGCTGCCCAAAGTAGACATGGTGATGGCTCTATCAGAATTATAGATATGAGGATTTTGTTCTAATAAACAAGTCTAGTGGAAGATAGTATAAAGTCCTAAGATGGATATTTGGTGGTTATAAAAAGTAGATGGAACATTTAATATATTTTTAGCATGCCTAATGGTTTTTATTTTTAACAAGATCATGACTCATCATATTTGGTAAACTATTGTCTTTTAGTGTATTTCCCAACCAATGAGAAGATCAAGGGGATATTGGCACAAAAAGTTATATTATTTGTGATGTATTAACCTTGATTTGATAAGAAGGTGTTGGGTCATTCATTAGAGGATGGAAACTCACTTAATTATCTCAGTTTACATGATCCTCTCTCTCTCCTTTCTATATATTATCCATTCTTTCCTAGTTAGAGACTCTCTCTTAGATTTTGGATTCCCATAAGGACTATTTGATTTTGAAGAGCAATGTGCTCTTTAATATATCTTGGGAAAATATGTTCATCTTGATTAGGCTAAACCCTATCAATTATTTTTAATAACTACCTCTTCATAAAATAAAATACTTTATTTACCTATATCTTTCCTTAGATCTATGTTGCATGAGTTGTGCATGATGACATTGTGAAGGAGAATCTTCCTCATCCATTGTCCTCAGTTTTGGCCTCTTTTAAGGTATTTTAAATTTATTTTCAGGTCTAGATTTGTGTTCTTTCTACCATTAATGTAGGCTGAGTGTGGGTCGTAAAATCCCTCCTTGTTTCCATTAATTTCTTCCTAAGCATAGGCTATGAAATACTTATGTAATCAGCTAGTCTCTGAGGTTATGTGAGCTAGTATTATCTTCTATAGATTTGGTTTAGGTTTAAGATTATAGGATTTTCCCATTTTTATTTGGTGTGTCACTTGGTTAAATTTATTAGGATCCCTATTTATCATTTTATAACCCCTTTCTTAGTATTAGAATTAGTTTAGGTTATCCATCAAGGGGAAGTCAACCTTCTCTAGAGGTTCAACCCTATTATATGATACCCACAACCTAAGGTTGTTCCCATATTGTGACTGGGAGTGGAGGATCCTAAATAACTCCTATGTAAGGGTGCAATATCATGTCATAACATGTCCATTTTACTTTTTCATGGACATAGGCTTCATCGGATAATCTACATAGTTTAATTGTTGATATAAGACATGTGTCGCTAAGTGAATTTCTTTAGATTACTTATGGTTGAAATTCCTCTTGTTTTAACAAGCCTAATTTGAATGTCTTGACTTAGATAATGAGTTCCTCTACCTTATTTTTTCCTTCATTCTCCCCTCCACCCATTTTGTTTCCCCCTTAACAAGAATGTGTGATTCTAAATCTATTTGTGCTCTTTTATACTTCCTTCTTCTCATCTTTAAAAACATTACTTTGTTTTAGTATGATTTATCCTTAGATTCAAAAAATATGTTTGTGAAACTATGGATTACTTTCTCTACAACATAGATTTACATTCCTAGACTTGATTTATTTTATTTTACCATTTATCATTGGTTGTACTACCCTTTTAGTAGACACTTGAGTTCATTTTTACCTTCATGTACCATTTTCTATTGTTGAGTGAGGTTGGCATGTTACTTCTAACTCACTGATGTTGTTTTCCCTTTTTATGCACCTTTTTTCATTATCAAGTGAGATAAAGATTTTTACTTCTCACTCATCAATGTTGTTTTACCATTTTGTTTTTGCTTTCCCATATTTATTCAAGTAAGGATTGTTATTACTTTTATATTGATGTTTGATTACCATTCTTTTTGACATGTATCCTTGGTTAGACTTGGTGAGTTTGCTTTTCTTACTTAAGGATTAATTGTTTGATTTTTTTAGTCTTTAGTAGCCTTGGATTTTTGATTACCCAATTTACTCCAAATTTTGACATGGCCATTTAGTCTAACATAGCACTTATCACCCCAAATTACTAAATTCCCAAGTACATCCCATCCTCATAGCACCATTTATCTTGGCTTTCCTACATTTTTTTTTCTTTTTCTCTTTAGTTTTATATTAATGGATTTGTTGAAAGTAGTCTTTGTGCCCTACATAATCATAACTACAAACATAACAAAAAATCATCCAGCCATAAAGCTAAGTCAAGGTACACATCAAATTTAATTTTTATTTATTTTCCTTTCCATCATTTACTTTCAATTATTTTATGCTTTAAAATAATTCAACTTTTTTTATCCATAGCATTGTGTGTTACTATGTTCTTTATCAAAGCACCATCCCTTGATGCACCTTAGTGACACATGATGAACATCAAGTGGGGTATATGTATACACATAATATTTTAAAAAAATTTGAATATTTATGCCTTCTATCCTAATGGAACCCATCAAGACTCAATCTCTTTGAGTGCATGCCTTAAAGGGTGCATTGGGAAAGTATTGGGTAGACCATGGGTTCTTTATAGGATTGTTTTCCCTTATTTCCATTTATTACCAATCCAAATATCTCCTAAAATCATCCCCTAAGATGTTATTCCTCTTTTTCATACTGCTCCATACTTTTACCACTTTTCATCCCTCTTCTCCTCAGCTTAATCCTCTTTTGATAGTCTATTATACTAGGTCAACTGGGTCAACCTTTTACAATTTTGGGTAAAATTCATTTAGGGTCTAGGTCATCTCTTGGCTAACCTAGCCCATGACTTAGTGAATTCTTGTCCATAACTATACTAGGTCGATTAGGTTGACCCTGTTAACTAAATGTTTTAGAAGTGATTAGGGTTAAATCCATTTGTATATGAAAGACCATTTTATCATTATTTAGATAATGAACAAGAGTTATTATTCCCTTGTCATTATTTACATTTTGGTCTTCCACCATTATACTTGAGGAGTCTTATCTTAGGGTTTTTACTTGAAGAATCTAGTCTTGTGGAGAATTCTTATATTCTTTGGCATTTCTTAGTGATCAATAAAAACCCAACAAATGTCTTACGAGTCCCATTTGGGCAAGGGAGAAATTGAGTATTGATGAGTTTGTCTTTCAGTTAAATATTCTCTAACTTTTCTCCTCTCTTTTTTAGATAGAAGTATCATATATATTGGATTAGAATAGTATTGCTCTTATATTTCCATGTATTAGCATCTTACTCATACATAGTTTAATTGATATTCTCCTATGCATGTTTGTTTGTTTACTAACTCCCATATTATGCCACAAGCTTTGGTGAGCACTTGATTAGATTTCTTTACCTTACTTTTTATTAGTTTAGTGATATATGAAAAACATAGGACGTAGCTAGGGTTAATGCATGATTGTTCTTGATTGGAGGCTTTGTAACCGTGCATAGAATTGTGTATTGTGATAAGAGATCCTCTATTTAATGGATCCCCATATTGTTCATGTTCCCAATTTTCTAATGTATCCCCAATTTAAAGTGTATTATATGATCTATATTGTCTAAGATAAAATTTATTTATAGACATGATGCATTTATGGTTGCATATAGTTATTTTAGGTTGTTCAAATGGGTTGGAGTAATCAAAGGATAAAGTTCATCTAAAGTAAAAGATAAAAGCCCAAAACAAATATATAAAAAGTTTGAATATATGTAGAATAATAATCAATAAAAATATGAGCAATAATGAAGTTGTGCATAATTATAGACTATTGAAGGAATTTAATTAAGGTAATATGATTAGCTATGCGAGTAGCATGGAATTCAAGAATGTGTTAAGCTAATGATCTCATCAATAATATGATCATATATATACCCACCTTATTGATAAGTTGGAGCCATATCTATGCCATAAAATTAATACCATGTGTAGGATTTTTTTAATCTAAAGAAGAGCCATATGTTATCAAATAACCCTCTGAATCACTATCTATAAATCATTCCAAAATTGTATCCTCATGCATAATAGGAGATTATGCCAAAACATATACCTATTTAGGATACTTTTAAGTAACCTATACATATGTGTAGATGATATTTATTAATTGTATATGACTTTAGTCTTGTACACTTGGAAAATTTAGGTCTTAGTTGTTCTTATTAGTTTCGGACCTTTCCCACATTATGAAGTCTCATATATACTTTATATCATGCCCCTTGGCATATACCTTGCTTTGAATAGTATTATATTGATGATCTAAACCTTATATATTATCTCAAATAATTAAAATATGCTTATATTATGCCCTTGTAAGTTTTGATCATGCACCTCTTTTATAATTACCATGATACAACCATCAGTCCTAGAACCCTATGTTGACACTAGTGTCTTACCTTGATGCAAGTGTTTAGTGCCCTAAAGTCATCTAATTTTAAAATTAAAAATATCTTAATGGTCATCCTAAATTATTTTATGCATAAAATTTATAGATAGGGGTGGAATATATTCAAAATAAATCCTCATTCATTCAAAACTTAACAATGATACTAAAGACAAATCAATTTCCATATTTTTATTTATTTTTATTTCCATATTATTGTTATATGTTTTACACACACCAAACAACATATATGAGGTAGCCTATAACAATTTGGTATGTATATGAAGGTTGGATTCACTCTAGGGTATGAATTACAAGTGTTGGGTCTTATAATGACCACTAGCTAAATAACAATGAGAAATGTAACTACTAACCTAGTCAATTTGGATATGGATGTGGATCCTAACTCTAATTGAATTGAATGGAGTGATGATAGAATTACTCTAATATGGATAAGACTGAAATAAAATTCAAATAGAGTGCAAGGTAATGCATAAATGGGTTATGTAAAAAAATAACATGTATTATTTCCAACTAGCTTCAATACAAGGACAAATGCCAAATAATGAATGCTTATAGACTTTTAATTTAGTACCATAAAACTGACAAACATAGTGAAAAGGTTGAGGGATACAATGAAGTTAAATCCAAGTTATTAACTAAATATTTATTGTTATCAAGACTATTGTAAAATATCGTAACTTCAAGATTATAATTAAAATGAAATATCATCTTCAACTAGTTATGGTGCAGTCTAGGAAGTTCCACCAAATGGCATATCTACACAAATTCCAAAGAGTAACTTAACTAGATCATTACCAACAACATGATATATCAACATAAATTTATTATGCATGTTATAACTGATAAAAAATTATTAATTGGTTATAAGCTACTTGAAACTTCTATTTCTTATGTCAAGAAAGGCTAATCCTCTAGTTAAATTAAAATCATTAACACTACAACACAAATATGTAAAAGAAAATGAATTATGAAACATAGAATTGTATATTAGTCTAAAGGATTTATAATCTATATTTATATGTAAAATTTATCTTCCCTTTGAAATGTGTGAGATACATGTGTATATAGTATTGGGATGGGGATGCTTCATCACTCAAGTCATTCTCTAAGTTTACATATGTTTTAGAAAATATCTCCTAAAGGAGTACATAGATAACACTAAAGAAGATGTCACCAAGAGACAAATATTTCTATAAAAAAGTTTTGATACCACTAAATAACATCATTAATATTATTATTAAGTATTTTCAGTGTTGGATACCTATACTTTGATGGTTTTTTATCAAAGTTATGATAGTGGTCCATATTGTTGAAGATGTTGGTGTGGTCAAGATGGATGGTGGATGTGATGTGGCCTTAAAATCCTTATTACTCACTTGAATTTATGATTAGAGAGTGTATCTCACCTAAAAATAATTATATACCATTTTTAAGTCTAATGGGGGTCTCTTAAAGAGTCAAGGGATCTAGTCCATTAATATTTTGTGTGCCTTTAACATAGCCCTAATCCCCACATAATGAGTCCCTATACTTAGGACCCTGATTCTATAAAAAATTATCTATTGTTTTGTGTTATCATGGGTCTTGTATATTTTTCCCTCTACTTTTACTCTAAAATTATTTACAGCCATCTAAAGTATGTCCTCAAATATTGTCCTAAGGACCAATTCTCCACTCTGATTAATCACACCATTAACTCTGATTTCCTCTAGAATGGTTATTACTTGCCCATCATAACTATTGATTTACTACACTAAATTTTACATCTCTTTATCTCACTCAATTAAGATATATTTATTGGTGACCACATAAATTTGGACTCATACCACCTCTAAGGTAGTCATATTATTCATGTCCTATAAAATGGAGAATACATCCACCTATTTGGGATATTATTTAGTCTTTTCATCCCTTAATAATTATAGGACATAACATCACTTATAGATTACTCCTTACATACTTCTTATGAGGTCCCTTGGAGGATGAATGGTGATCCTTTCGTATAAGGCCTACATGGATTGATTATAGACCTAAAATGTATCCTTTAATACTCACTATATAGACTTCACAAGAGTATATGGATCCTCCATATAACCACCTAAGTTTCAATGGAGAGTTATTCATGTTTTGGTTAGTTGGAACATATCTTTTGTTTTCTCTAAATCCACATGTCTTTCAGTCATTATAGTCTTTCACTTTATATTTATCATAGTATTAGTTTCCTTGTTGAAGTGAAACTTGACTATGGGTTTCTCCATAATGACCAAGTCATTCCTACCAACCTATGATTGTTGCATCCTCTAGATCCACTTAGGTATATTCAAGGCAATTAGTTTTTGTGAAGATTAATCCTAGCCTATAGGATTATAATAAATAGACTATAGACTACCCAATGGAAGCATGGGATTAGGTGAAGATGATCCCAACTAAGGAAAAAGAGGAATGCCTCTTCTCCATATAGTGAATTTAATGAGAGCCACTGTATAAACTATTAGCTTTCCATTATTTAAGCCTTTTAATGATTTCATAGTGGTAGACTCTTGTTAGGATGCTTGGCCAATTGGAAAGTCCAATTGGGTGGAGGGATGGGAAAGAGTGACTAGGGAAGCAAAAATAGTAAATGAGACTAGATTATCAAAGTGTTCATGTTTATTAAGCCTATAATACTAAGGTTTGAAGGTATAAAATAATGAATAGGTAAGATGGATATTGAGTAGGTTTTGAAAATAATTAGTAATAGATGTATGGAAAGCCCAAATAGGTCCTTTTAAATTTTATTTTGGAGGTTTTATATCTTAAATTATGAGGGTTGGGGTAATTATTTGCAAAACTACCCTTGTATCTACCTAGGCCTTATTTTTTTAAGCCAAAGATTATAAAATATAAGGAATGATTGTTCTAGAAACAAGTGGGATAGAAGGATTTATTTCTATGGATTAGGAATGAGAAGCTTGTGTACTTACCCCTTATGTAACAATAATATAAGAATTTTTTTAATATATATAATTATGATGGAAGGTACTAAGGCTAGAGATATACTTACTAACTATCCTTATGTTTAAGTTAGAGGTTTGGACTCTGCTTCATGTCCATTATCTCCACATTGGTCCTAGAGTGATTCAATTGATCCAAAATTAGACTTCAAAATCGTTGTGTCCCTAGACTAAACTTCCCCTACAAACCATTCATACTCTAGGTCACTTTTTTTGTTTTACTAATGGTCATTATCAAGGAGTTATTTTATTTTCTATTCCCATTCTTATTTAGTCAACCACTCTCCCTATACAAGCACTCCTTTATCATATTATCCATTATCAAAGATTCTTAGGGGTTCTAATTCTTTGGTATCTTTTTCTTTTCTCCATTTTCTCTTCTAACTTATCCTCTATGGTTACCTTTATTGGATTACCATATAGATAAATATAAGGGACCTTAACCTTCCTTTTTTATAAAAGGGGTTGCCTAGTGGGATTAGTAGTTCTTGTTGATGGGGGAACAATAATAACTAAAATTGGAAGGATACTGGGTGGTGATGAGGAAATGGAAATAATGGTGGATAGATGTGAAATTGGGGAAGAAAGTAAGCTAAATATTAGGGGAAAGAAATATAAGAGGATTTATTATTAGGCTGTCATGAGTGGAGGGAAAGGAGACATAGAAAATAACCCACCAATCTAAGTTATGCTCATAGTAATTGATGTCAAGGTTGTTGGATGAGTGTGAGTGGAAATTATGGAGGTTGCTACTATGATGAACATGAGGATGGGATGTTGAGGATATCCCAAGTTGATTTCTTGTTCATTTCACATAGAAGCATACCCAAATGGTCTAGTTTGCTCCTAGCCTTGAAATCTGATATGTGAGAGGTTTGAGAGGGGGCAATTTATTATTTATATGAAAGTAGATGTTTAATTATTAAATAATAACTGAGTCTAAGATTATTAAAATTGGTAAATGATATTCAATAATTAAGACACTAATTTATGTAAATAAACTTTATTTTGTCCTTTTCTAAAAATAGTAATTAGTGAGAGAAAGTATGACTTATCTTATTCTAGGATGTTACTACTGTGACATAGTTTGATACTAGAGGAATATGGCTAGGAATTTATCACAAATATGAGTTTGGAGTCCATTTATTGATTGTATAGGACAACCAAAAATAGGACACCCTACTATTTAGTATTGTAGTCCTAGTCTTGATACTATTGACCAAAATACTTACAAAGATCTAATTTTTTTGCATATTTTTACTATGTCTATGTGAGTCTATGTACCAGAGTTTATATCCTCACTATCAATAGAACTCCTCATAGATATGATTCTTCAAGTGTTTATGTTTTTTATGTAATTATTTAGAAATTAAGAAAATATGGAAATGGGGTTAGTGTTTAAAGGATATGTTGGATGCATTTCACACCCCATGTGTGGGCACACTGCCTACATTCAAATACTTTGAGGAGGAATCAAGCTATATGTAGTTCTCCCATTAAAGTGCTTGGTCCAATATTGTGATGTAAATGCATGTAAATTAAAAATTGGCTGTACTTATAATGACTAGGGACTGGTGTGAAGGTTTTAATAAGCTTAAAATACTATTATATGGTTTTTTACAAAGAATAAAGAAGAGTGCATGAGTATTCTTACTTGTATTCTTTCTTCTCTCTTGTAAATGAGTACTAACCCTTCTAAATTCACTTTGAATGGAATTTTATAGGGGATATAATGATCATGGGTTAAATGAATTCATGTTAGGTGGACATGAATTAGGATAATTATCTGGGAGAAATTGACCATTAGAAGCCAAAACACACTTGGACAATAGCATCAAAAATAGGACACCCTGAGTTTCAATGTTGTAGTCCAAGTTTGGGCATTATTGTCTATGGAACAAGATACCTAGGGGGATGGATTTTTCATTAAAAGAGTAGCCTATATCAGCAATGGTTTAATTTGGAATGCTATAAATGACTTGAAAACTATGAAAACATGACTATGAGGGTCATAAGAGCAATCAAGATGGACCTATTGATTGGGTGTCATTATCCACACTCAAGTTATCAAATTTCATATTTTATATGACTAAATTTTCACCCCCTTTATTATAGTGATTAAAAAAATGAAATATTACGACAAAGTAAAAATACAAAGCATACTTGAACTTACCTATAAATGTGAATCTATGTGATGTTGGATATGCGTAGAGAGAGCATGGTGTGAACTGTGATCTGTAATGAAGAACATACAATAGATTAGTACTTACTAGATACACTATATCTAAAATAATAATTTATAAAATCTAGGTAAGAGAGGAAGAGAAAGGAATAAAAACACTTAACCAGGTATGTAGACCAATACAAAAGTTGTTGTGATGTTGGACTATGATGAGTGTGTGATGTACTGAAATTAATATCATGACTGGAGTTAAATACTTAATTCCCTAGAAGTGGATCAAGAATGCAAAGGTAGGCCATTTGGATACATCATCATCTACTAGGTGAATCTAATGAATCATGTGTGTTTCAATTGATGTTTGGACTATGTGTCTAATCCCTCTAAATAGGTGGCTCAAGAATACAAAGGCTAGCTAGTCCTTTGGCTCCATCATTTCCATATGAAGTGAAGATATGAAGTAATACTAGTATGTCATAGGTGTCATATGAGATGGATCTTGAAGACCATGAATGTAATATGATCTAATAATGTCAAAGTGGATAACTGAATGTATGTTAGAAACTAGGTCACTCTTAGCCATTTCAAAAGATGAAGATTAGGCTTGTATGAAAGCCACTCCAAAACTAGTGAAATAAGCTTATGTGGAAGCTAAATCAAGAACTCATGAAGATAATCTTGTATTAAATCCCAATATTGAAAAAGGATGATAAACACCTACATATGGAGTAAGGCATGAAACTACTGAGAAATGCTTGGAAAATAAATTAAACAAAAAAAAAGGGGAGGATCAATGTACCATACACATTTCCCCAATAACTAGTGTCTAGAACATGGATTTTAATTTAGAAGTTATATTAGCTACCTAACATAAAATTAAAAATGAGAGCCATCATGTCATGCATGATGCCCCCAATATCTAGATTATATGAGCAAAAATTATACAAAAACATGCTAAATCTAGACTGTATTGAGCTAACAAACCTAAGATTGAGCTCAGTTTTTTATCTGTTTCTATAAAAATTGATTTTTCTATTATTTGAATCAGAGTGCCAAAAATAGGACAACTTGTTGTCTAGTGTTATAGTCTAACTTTGGTACTATTGTCCAAGGCCAAATTTGGTAAATGTTTTATATTCTCTACTATCTACCTAGTCTATTTTACCTGGTATGATGTCTGGATTCTATTTTGAGTGTTCTCAAAATTGATTTTTTGACTGTTAGGATCTTTGATATTTGTGATAAAACCCCTATTTGTTACCCCCTCTTCTAAGGGTAGGAATGATGATGTTGTAATAACTACCCTCATAAGAAAGATCCCTATAAGTGTGCTAAGATGGAAATGTATATGATATAACAATGATAATCAACCAAATATATCAAGATATAGGATGGTTTATATTGAGAGATTGTTAGATTAATAGGGGTATGCCTAAATAAATTCAATAATGTAATAGCATGTGAAAAGTATTGAATTAGAATTGAAAGTGTTAGTTGTTATCAAGGAGGGATGGAGAATGATGCCCATCATAACATCTAAGAAAATAGGGAAAATGAATGATATGGATTATGGCATTATAAACAAGTGAAAGCAATCAAGCAATAAGAACAAAAAGCAAGAAATAAGAAGCATACAGATGGGGCCAAGGGTCCAAGCAATCAAGGGACATGGATACATGTCACTCAAATTGGAAAGTAATCATACAAGGCATGTTTAAATTACATATACGCATACAATTGAAATAAGAAAGTTGGTGTGGAAGAAACAATCACATGGAGGAGTATAGGAAAAGGACATTGGAAAATGTCCTAATGCACACACATCAATAGAAGAGGACATTGAAAAATGTCATAAGGAACATAAAAGAGACTAGTAGGAACTAAAAAATACAATCCAACAAGATACGTTAATAAAAAAGAGAAAGAATGTAATAACTAGAAAGATATAATCACATCTAATTAATCAAAGAAAGAGTGAAAATATGCAAGACATGTTTTAGTATAAGACTAGGTATATGCCAAGAGATACATAGGTGCTAGATACAGTAAAATTTTGATATAGTAATCTATGTAATCTAGTAACTATTGTACATCAACATGATAACTTGGAGTGTGTAGTGTAGGAATGACATAACCTAGATGGTGTAGTCATGTAGAATATGCCCCCAAAGGTTATGTATATCAATGTGTGTCTCACATGTAGAAGTAGGATGCCCCTCAATGGGTAGAGTGAAGCAATCAAGGATTTGGATGTCACTACATACACTCAAATAAGATCAAGTGAAGCATGGTAATGTAGATAAATTGACATACAATAGCATGAAATAGAAAATTTAAGTCCTAACATAGTAGTAGCAATGTAAAGCATGGACGATGCATATAATCAAAATGTTTTTGGTGGTGTTTTGGAATTAATTTGAATGTTTTTAGATTTTTTTGATATTTTATATTATATTTGTATTTTTGAAATAAGCTATGTATAGGAAATATTGAGAATAAATGATATTAAATGATGAGTCTTAGATAAGACTCCCTGCCATGGTGTCTTGTATCGAAGAAAGGTATTGTGCATAATCATGAAGCATGAGGGAAAGGAAAATAATATGATTTCAAAATCTATGCATGTTATAAATTTTCTAAATATTTGAAGTAAAAACTAATTTTGGGGTCCCTCTATAACTCTAAGAAGTGGAATCAACTATAGGGCTCTTAGGGACCCATCTAGAAGTAGAAGCTCTCTGAACATGTACTCTATGTGTAGACATGTGAGATCTCAATGATACTTCTCTAGATATGAATAATATATCTAGAATTTGTCTAAAATATTAAAGATATTGAGGTGTATAAACCATCTATACTGGTGATGGATGCCTCAACTATGTCTGAATCTATACCTAAGGAAGAACTGTAACTGGTGGGGAAATTGAAACTA
Source organism: Torreya grandis (assembly GCA_037957365.1). Taxonomy (NCBI): domain Eukaryota; kingdom Viridiplantae; phylum Streptophyta; class Pinopsida; order Cupressales; family Taxaceae; genus Torreya; species Torreya grandis. The sequence continues at coordinate 1,281,765 of JARHVA010005043.1, read as the reverse complement.
GTGGAGAAGATAAAACTGGTGACTGCAAAGGACATGGATCTAAAGTGGGGAGTGGTAACTCATATGGAACTCCACCAATTGAAATAATTTGATTAACATGAACGAATTTCATGAATATATGAACTATAGGTGGTACTACTCAAATTTTTTGAATCTATGAGTAACTAAGTAACATATCACAAACTTTTGCACTAGTAACTATGGCAAAATGTGTGGTCACATGCATTGGAATAGTCTATAAAGGAAGTATAATCTAACCCAATTAAATCTATATGTGCTCATTTAATCTATTAATAATTGTATCTATCAAACTGATATCTTTCTCTACATAGCTGAAATGCTATAATAATGCAATGGTTCACATGTTGACACTAGAACCATTATTGATGAGAACATTATGAATGGGTTAATTATGCATATGTGCTCTAACAAAGAGTAAATTATAATATAAATTATCCTCAATAATCTCCTAATTTTATAATTATATCGAAGGTCTTGTTGGAACACTAGAGTCATATAGACCTATTATAGCTCTCAAAGGATGTGACTGAACTGAAGGTTCCTAGTATGTAGCTGGTTGAGGATGTACATAGAATGTGTGGTGAACAAATAATGTGTCCCATTTCTCTTGTTTAGAATACTATGGAAAAGTATCTCATAAGATTTTCAATTCTTTATCTTGTGTTTTTTTTCCTATGGAGGATCGACTGAAGTGTTAAGATCAAGTAGGTTTTCATCTATCAAGTCATATATCTTATGTATCGAACTGATACATCTATTTGTAGTGTCACCTACTGCCCTATGAAAACCAAAAAAATCATGTTAATCATATCCCCATAGAAGAGGATTTGTTGGGTCAACTTCTTAAACAAGAGGGAGAGTGATGATGTTATAATCCAATAACTACTATAACACTCTGGCAAGAGAAACTAGTATATTGGTCAATGCATGATAAGGAGTTGTTGATAAAGCCACATGTTGATGAGGATCTAAAGTTTCATTGAATATTGTTTGATTATAATCCCTATTATTAGTAAATTTTACCTTTTATGGGACTTTACTATTACTCATGTTTATTGTGTATGGAATGCTTGTATACTTGAGTTTGCCCATTGAAATGAATTTTACTTCTCTTTCCTTTAATGTATGACATAATTTAGTGAAGGAAGAGAATATTTTGAACATAACAGATTAATGCAATGCTAGTAGAAGGCTTTGTTTGAAGAGGTCCTATAACTCCTAATCTGCCATGGGGCTCATCATCTTAACCAAGATGATTTTATATCGAAGCACATAGTTTGTGAGATGCTTATTTGACTTCTTTTCTATTATGTAATTTATGCATAAGAGACCTTATCACCAATGTTGATACTAAAATATGCTAGGAAAATGTTAGCTAAAGGATTGAACTCATTTATTGAATGATTCAATAGAATATATAACAATTGTAAACTATAATCCTTTAGACTCCATGGAAATAACTTTGTAAGTAGCTAGTCATTTGGTACATAATCCAAGCATGTTGCATGAAAATTTCTCAAATATGTCTCTGGATCACCCTTTCCATCATAAATAGTAATCTTATGTTGAATAAAACCTTGTGGCAATGGTTTAGAAGAAATGTGATGTGCCAATAGTGTATGTAGAAGAGCAAAAGAATCCAAATCCTATGTAGGTCTAGTACTACCTTGCTTAAGATATAGCACATTAGATTAACGAGATCTTATCTCTTACATGAGGGTTGCCACATCATGAGATAGGGATATACTAGCTATAAATAGTGGCATAAATGTAGGTTGGGTTGTTATAGGAGGTTGTTGAGACATAGTTGCCCTCATAGTGCCATTTTAATGGGTTGCTCTATAGGAATGGAAAAATCAACTTACTTAGCTTTTTTGATTTCCATGAGAGATTATAATATAAGAGTATAATATTGAGGCTCTTCCCTCACTCTTTCTTTGAAACTTTGGAGGATCAAATCTTTGTTGAGTACAAATTCATTCCCAACAATGGGTGGAATGGATCAGTAGTCCAATTTGGTGCATCATGAGAATTGATGTGTACAACATCATTGGTACTTTCATATTGCTTGTTATTTGAATCATTGTAATTAAAATTGGTGTAATATGGATGTGTAGATTCTATAGCTAGAGTTTGAACTAGTTGTTTACCCATGGTATATGGTCAATTTTAAGGAATTTAGGTGAATTTAGGAGGATTGCCACTAAGTCTTCCACTTCAACTTAATGGAAGAGATGGAAGGAACTTAGGTAGCATAATGAAAACAATGTGGATAATATTAGAAAATGTTAAACTAATATAATTTAAAAAAAAGAATTGGAATATGCATAGAAAGGATATGAAGCTCCCAAACATGTAAGGTGATACCTCAATAATTAAAATAGAAGCTAGTATATGCAACTAGGGACTTATTTAAAATATTTTTTCAAAATACTATGAATTTTAAAAATTTAAATTCAATTTTTGAGCTATGTATGCAAGGTAAAATTCAAAAATCTATGGGAAAGTGCTTCATTTAATGGGACCTAGTAGATACAACTAAGGTTTTGTGAAAAATAATTTTTTTGAAAATTACTATGAATTTTTGAAATTTGAAGTGATTTTTTTATTTTAATATGTAATTAAAAATTTAGAAAATGATTGGAAAATACTAGGAGGTATTTGATGAAGCTAGGGTTTGAAATAAATTAATTTTAAAATTTACTAAAAAATTATAAAATTTGAGAGGAATTTATTATTTTAATATTCAAGAAAAAAATTTAGAAATTAATGTAAAAAATTAGCTAAGACTTTACCCTAGGGTTTCTAGTATTTTTATGCAAAATTTGAAGTTAGGTTCACCAAATGATTTTTTTTTTGTAAATTAGATGTTTAATTCATAAATAATAAATGGGTTTAAGATTAATAAAATGAGTAAATAATATGCAATAATTAAGCCACTAAATTATCTAAACAAATTGTATTTTTGCCTTTTCTAAAAATAATAATATTTGAGAGAAAGTACGACTTAGATTGTTTTAGGCTATTACGGTTGAGTCAGAGTCTAATATTAGAGTAATAAGGCTATGACACTATCATAAATATGAGTCTAGAATCTATTTCTTAATTGGATAGGACCACTGAAAATAAGACACCTAGTTTTATGTTGACATAGTCTTAGTCTTTTTGTTGTTTTTGCAAACTACCCATAAAAATCTTTTTTTTTGGGTTTTTTTATCACATATATGTGAGCTTGTGTACCAAATTTTTGATCCTCATTGCTAGTGAAACTCCCTGTAGATCTGATTCTTTGAGAATTTGTGTCTTCTTGTAATTAAGTAAAACTTTAGCAAATAGGGAAAAGGGGTTAGTGTGTAAGGGATATGTTGGATGCACTTCACACCACATGTATGGGTATGATGCCTAGATACAAATACTATAAGGAGGGATCAAGATATATGTAGTTGTCCCATTAAAGTACTTGGTGAAATAGTGTGATGAAAATGTAAATAAATTCAAAACTAGGTGTACATGGAATGACTAGGGACTAGTGTGAATTTTTGAATAAGATTCATATACTATTGGATGGTTGTATGTAGATAATGGGGAAGAGTGTATGAGTATTCTTCCTTGTATTCTTTCTTCTCTCTTTTAAATGGGTGTCAACCCTTCTAAATGAACTTTGAATGGCCTTTTTTATGAGATTTAATGATCATGGGTTAAATTAATTCATTTTATGCTAACATGAATTAGGTTAATGATATAAGAGAAAGTGACTATTAGAAGCCAAAATACAGTTGGACAATAGTGCTAGAAATAAGACACCTTGAGTTTTAGCATTATAGTCCATGTTTAGGTATTGTTTTCCAAGGAGTAAGAGACATAGTGCGATGGATTTGTCATAGAAAGAGTAGCCTACGTCAATAAGGGTTTAATTTGAAAGGATATGGATTATTGGGAAAATGTGAAAGCATACCTATGAGGGTTATAAGAGAAATCAAGATGGACCTATGGATTGGGTGTCTTTAGCCACATTCAAGTTAATTTTTTTTGCATTTTATATGACTAAAAGGGGATTTTAATCTAAATGCTCTTTCTCAATTATTTGAGTCTACTTTTTGGTGGTATTGAAATTGTACTAAATATGCATGGATAATAACAATAACATATTTACCTTGTTTATCTTGATATGAACTTCTCTATCATTTAAGGCATCCAGGAACATTTCATCATGTTGTTATTGCATATGGTCATAATCAATTTTCACCTTGTATTTGAGTTTATCTATGTGGTTATTAACCCTTTTAACTGGATCCAACTATTTAAAGGGTGATCAATTGAAATCACAAGACATTCTAGTCCTACCCACTAGGTGGAAATGTTCTCATTCAGTGTATTAAATTTAGCCAATGCTAACAATCATTGGGTGGTATGTTCCCAATCTAACACTCATCAAATGGACATCTAGGAAATCTACCAATTGAGCTATAATTTCTTGTTTTTCCACCTTATCCAAAACTATTCAAGGAAGATACCTAGGGAGGGATTTTGTTCCCTCTACTCTGATGATTATGTAGTCTAGATATATCCAATAGATACCAATCTATCCAAAACTTCTCATAATATGATCTGATATTTTGGGCATATCCTTTTCATGAATGGCTTAGTACACCAATTGATAAAATGTCTTTGTTATCCTAGTCATATTCTTCCTAAATATATGGGTGTTGATGAAATTAAATTCATCATACATTTCAGTTTAAGGATATTAAGGGGAGGGTTCCTAGGGTTATTTTAAAGTTGAGTGGAGTATTATAGTTATAGCATCCACTAGATATGAAATCATAGATAAATTTCCATTTAATTGATTGTCTGCACTACTAACCTAGTGAATCAAATTGGCATTAATGATTTCCCTAATGGTAATAACTTTGGTGGAGGTGAGGATGGTGTCTAATAATGGAATCCAAACCTTGTTGATGTAGGTTATAATTAAGGAACCATAAATTTCATTTAATAGGGCCAAAAAAATATTGATTCCTAACCTAAAAGTTGTAATTGGGATGGCTTAAATGAGACCCTTGAACCAGTAGGTGGTTGTGTTGTGTGCCCATTCCTGCAACTTATTGTTGACATTATTGGTCAACATGTATTGGTTAACTGAGACTTGGTTATAGTTTTAATATGGGTTTTAAATTTAGTCATACTTCTCAAAATCATGCCCACTAACTTAATCCATAAGTGTGTTGTTTTGATGAACATGTACAATTATATCATAAAATTGGCCATTTGTAAATAAATCTTAAATTAAGTCTATCTAGAAAATTACCTCTATTTTTTTCTTTATGTCATGTAGCTATAATGAATTTATTGATACCAATTTTTATATGTATCTATATGTAAATGTCGAGACTTTTTCCTTAGGGACATAGGGTTATATTGCTTTGACCTCCTCCTTGATGTCTGAGTAGTACTTGAAGTCAAATTAAGAGACAATTCATTAATTCTTTTATCTTGTGTACTACTTAGATCCTATAATAGAATACATAAAGAGGGGTGGGTGGTGGAAACTTTAAAGAGGAAGCCATTTCATTAAACTTAATATTTAGTTCTTTGTAACTATGTGAGTACTACTTAGGATAAAACTCAATTTTCTGCTTGTAACTATTAATTTGATGGAAATATCATAATAATTGATCTGGTTAATTACATATCTTTCCTTTTAGATTTTTTTACTTTTTTAAATTGAATTTAGTTGACTAAATTATGAAAAGTAGTGTATCTAAATGCTTTGGCTCTTTTCTCATTTTACTATTTCATAATTTATTTTTCTTTGTGATGTGACATGCTTGATCTCTATTGATAGGTGGATTTTCCCCAATCATCCCCAAGTGCTTTGTGACCATTTTGTTTTACACTTATTGACATTCCTATCTTCCTAGAAGAATTGCCTTGAGGTTTCCATAAATTTATATAGTTTTATGTACATTTGGTTAAATTTCACCTACCCACTACATATTAGTTCTCTCTCTTCATTATTCTATACTTATTAATGTCTCAGGCATTCACTATGTTGACACTTGTCAAAATCCCATGATATCACTCTTACCCAAGTATTGTACTATCCTTCATGTTTGTGTAGGCTTTGGGTGAACATGATCATGACACCAAGAAACATCCCAATACTCTACTTCCATGGAAGTTTCATACTCTTTATTTAATTTAGTAGACTCTAGATAAGTAAGATCATGACACATGTCATCATCTGAATTTTTTACTTTCCTAAAAGACTTGGAAATTTTTTAAAATTTTGTGATAGCAATAGACCCACATGATTGAGACATGTGGATGGTTGTTTCTACTTATCTTTCCTAAAAATTATATATACTAAAACTTTTATCCTATCAATTTCCAAGTGAGTGGGATTGTGATAGTTAGAAAACATCTCAATACTCTGATTATGTAGAAGACTTATAAACATTTTATAACTTTTTGAATAGTCATAGATTAGTGGGTTGCCTCTTCATGCCATTGATTTATCTAAAAATAAAATTGTAAAACATTATCAAATTAAAAAAAAAAGACTATGAAGCTCTAGGATGTCTGAATTTATTTGTAATAAATAATGGATAAAAGTTTTGAGGAACTTGTGTGTCACATATAAATGTTGAACAAAAGATATGAATATATGAAAGCTGGGTGAAACCTCAGAGAACCTGCACACTTAGGAAACTTTTAAAAACCATTAATAAGGTATCCTGAGTAGACTAAACAATGAAAATATATATATATATCTAGGGCAATAGAAAACATTATTAGCATTAAGGCAACCATTCTTAATCATAAAACCAAGCACAATAATTCTCATGAAATATTGTTAATGTGAAGTATACAATAAACATCAATAAGTGATTCATCCACCATAGTTTGTTCCTTTCAAGATGAAATGGGCCCATATTTGATTTTTTTTTAAAGTGGGGTATGTTAGATGAAATAAATGAAAAATTACAAGTGTAATATGATACAATATTTATGAACCTATAACATATGGTCAAAAATTAAAAAGTGAGCACATATTATATCCTAGAATGATAATCAAATCATATATATGAAACAAATTTATATAACTCCATCCAACATACTAGCCTTTCCCATACCTTAGATTTCTGTGTGAAGGGGTGATTTTATTTTATCCTTATTTTGAGGTTTTTTTCAAAGAATTAAAATAAATTTTACCTTTAACAATGTTTTTTTTTAAAATATAAACAAAACACATAGGGAGCTCGGGCATTGATTTGTTGTTAGCCAAAAATTTATAGTTATGATAAAGATATCTTTGGTTCCCCACTTTTCTCTTTTTTCAAACCTAAATGATGCATACTAGATTGGTCTTATTTCATTATGTGAGTCTTTATCACCTTTATATTTAATTTTAGATTTATTTAATAAATCTTTGGTATGCATTGATCCATTTTCTCACTTTTTTTGGAATACATAAGGAAGAGAGGGTAGGCAACCATAATGAGTTGGTGTAGGTATAAAATAATAAAATTCAATTCAATAGAATTTCCCTATCATCATCATCCATATCAATTATTTTTATCTCAAAATGAGTATTAGATTAGAAGGTGTTTTTGATCCAAGAAATAAGAAACCTTTCTAAATTTGCCTGTATAATTGAGAGAAACTTTTATGTACTAAATGAAAGTATGTAGCTATGGTATGACCATGTTTCATTCCTTATTGCATAGCTAAATGTTAGATATCTCAACAATATGGGTATAAATTTTACAAATCAACCAGTTTGTGTATTCCATTCTAGGCTCCCTACATTCACTCACCCTTCTTTTCAGGATCTAATATTTTGACTCTAGTTTTTAGGTTCAAAAAGGTATAATAAATAAGAAAGATTGGATACTAATTTAATCATTCAAAATGGATAAAATTAATATAATCTAAAATAAAGGACAATTATCTTATAAAATAGGCAACTAAACTAAGGAAACATAATGAAAAAAAGGAAAGGCTAAACTAAAAAGCATTAAATCCTACTTTAAAGAAAAAAAGGATAGAAAATAGGAAATCTATCTATGAAATTAGTAAAACCTAATATTAAATTTACCTCTACTATGTCCCATTTATTCATAAATATTCTTAATGGGGGAAGCCTTGAAGTAGTGCTTCAAATCCTACACATTGACTAAAAAGGCCAGGTCCATATCTCCAATGTCTCTTAGATGAAAAGAATTATCACTTAGGATTTTGAATACTTGATATGGTCCAATCCATAAGGGAGTGAACTTGTCATGATGTCCCTTCTTCTTATTTACCTTATCCCTTATAAGAAATAGGTCTAAAATTATGAAGTATTTGATTGTGGATCTTATATCAAACCACATTTTAACAAATTTTTGTTGTTTACTAAAGGCTTATAGAGTTGCATTTCTTGCATATTCTAGTAGGACTATTCCCAAAAATATGAACTAAAACCCTAGATCCTCTTCTATATAGTATTACATAAACTAATAGGTTAAGAGCTTGAGGGAAATGAGGAAGATAGGTTGTCATCCATATACTAACAAAAAGAGTGAGGTATTGAGGTCATGCTTCTATCTTATCAATCCATAATGTATAATTAAATAATATGTGTCATTCTATTGGTTTGTCCTATGAACACTTCTTTATGGCATATATCAAGTTCTTAGTTATAGACTTAGCCACTCTATTGCCTTCAAGGTATTAGTTTGAATAAGACTTGATTGTAATTTTTTTATTGAATGCCCACTCAATGAATTCCACTAATTGGAATAATGGTCTTGGTGGTCAAATTCTTACCCCAGGTTTGCACCTTTCAAATTTGGTAAAGTCTAGTACATAGTTTTCGTTTGAAAGAAATGGTTTTTGACAAAGCCCATAAAAATACCGAGTATTTTATTTTTATAAAGTTTGTTTTGGTCTTTGTTTAAGCCTTTAAGGAATTATTTTAGGTTTTTTGTTGCAAGCTTTGTCTAATTATTTCAGACAAATTATCTGCACAATTTTTTTGAAAGTACTTTATAATTTATTTTAAAGATATCTTCAAGCCCAAAGGGACCCTTGCAAATTTTTTAAGGGTATCTTTTGTTGGGAAAAGGTCTAATTTGGATTTTTTAAAGGAATTATTGTAGAGGAAGTGCCATTTAAAAAAAAAATTGAAGTGTACATTCTAAAAAGTCTGAAGGGTACATGTTAAAAAATTAGAAGGGTTCTTTTTTAGAAAAATGGACCAAATAGAAATTATGAAGGGCACTTTAGTTTCTTTGAGGGGAAATTTTTAACTTTTTTGAACAAATATTTTAAGCCAAAAATGACCCTTGAAATTTTTTGGAAGTGTATGTTACAACTTTTCCAAAGGGACATCCTAAGGCTAAATGGACACATTCCAATCTTTTTAAGGACCATTTCAATTTTCTGAAGAGCCAAACAAAAAGTTTGAAGGAATTATTTTGGAGAAATTATCTGAATAATTATTTCAAAGTACTTGAAAAGGTGCTAAGGTCCATTTATTTTAAGATTATTTTTTATAAAAATAGAGCTATCAAAGACACAAATTCTTTTGAAAAGATTATCTGATGACTTCTTATGGAAAAATTATCTACAAGAAAGGGTCAGGAAAAAAGGTCTAAAGGAAATACCTAGAAGGTGACAACCTACAGAACATCAATTTCAAAGTACAATAAATAACCATTGTTATTCAAAATACTTGATGAGAATTCAAGAGTAGATGTGAAGGGAACAAATGTGTGAATCTTGAGCATCTAGTGTAGACAGAGCAAACAAAATGGATAGGTCAATAGTTTGAGTCATTACTTCCATGAAATCTATAATTATAGGTGTCTAGAGGATAACTAGTAGTTAGAAAGAACATTTTTTAACTACCATCATGAGTTCTAGTAGTGTGCTGTGTTAGCTTCTCTACTTTTAGTTTTGAACTCTCATGGATGATCTTCAATAGAAACAATTTCTAGTGCCACTCTTGAAATTTTGATGCCACTTGCCACCATTATCATGAATTATTTTGTACAAATAAGACTCTTGACATGGAATGGCTCGCTCATCCATCTCTCTCATGTATATATAATTAACTTTCATGTCAATGACACGTCTTTGTTCCTCTTTAGCTTCTCTTATCTCTCTCTTCCCCAAAATTTTATAAATTGAGCCATTTCAGCCATTGAAAATAAACACATTTTTTGTATGGGGAATCCCTAATTAAATGACATTGCACTTTTATTTTAAATATTTAATACAAGACTAATTTTGAGTTGTCAACTTTTGTCTGACTATGTGAGTGATATATAGTGGAGATAACTGATAGCATCATCCTTACACCCTTTATCCTTCAAGTTTGAACAAAGGTTCTAATGTTAACATGTAATGTGAGGTGTGTTATATGTATTAAAATCTCCTTCTAGTATGCAATTTTATCTATGGTGTGCAATATGCCACTTAGGTTGATTATCTTCTTTATTGTCTCAACCATGTTACCTTTACATTTAAACACTATGTTAGTATCTTTCAATGCATTGAATTAGTCTTAGAAAATATTGTTATTCAATAGAAGTGTGAGAGTCAGTGGGATAAATTCTTAGTGGATCACCTCTAAGAATAGTTTTTTGTTTTATGTAAACTCTTAACGCTTTTCATGAACAAGAATTAGATTAGATGATATACACTTAGAGTATAATTAAATGAGCTATCCCTTTTCAATCCTAGAGACTCATCTCTCTTATTAAGTTCCCACAAACTTGAGGGATGCTTCAATGTTGCATCAAATTGAACGAATCTCATATAATGTCCTAGGGTACATAATTTGATGACAATAGTTCTGGCATGCCTGGTGGGACAGGGTCTAAATAAAGAGAAGATTTTTGGTGTGTCTTATCTCTCATTATCTTTTGGAAGAATCCAATATAGCACCAATGGTGACTCTAAATGAATTTTTTTTGTAAGCAATGCAAATCTATTGATGAATATTTTGATCAATTATTGTCTTTTCATGTGACTTATGAAGTTGATATCAATGGTTATGAGAAGAATCCTTACCATAAACATCCCTATCAACCCTTTCATAACCATTTTCAGCCTTATTAATAGTCTTATCAGGAATACCATCCTCCTTATGTGTCATGGTAGTCTTATGGTCAACCTAGTCCCTTTCCAAATGAGTATGTTATTGTTGACTAGCCATATGACAAATATTCCTCTCAGCCTTGTCATGATGAGTAAATAAACAACATTAGATAGGAGGAAAAATATGAATCTTATAAAACCTTTCTTAAAGAAGTTAAACAACCCAATCACTTTGTCTAATATTACTACACCTCTCATTCTCAAAACATGTGGGTACTTATGCCAAAGTTTCTAGAATTGGAAAAGCATATGAGTGTGATAGATAAGTGTTGTGATGAATCTCTTGGTGGTCTTGTGGATTGGTTAAGGGTTTAAATTGGGTTGTTGATGGACATGTGGGGGTATGTTGAAGAAGAGAATCAATATGCCATTAGTGAAGGATTGTTTATGGTAAGAAAAAAATTTCAATGGTGGATTAATATGTTAGAGAAATGAGAAACTCAAGAGGTTATGGAACAAGTTGTAGCTATAAAAGAATAACCAAAAAACTATGAAGAACCTTAAGAAGATGAAGAAGATGATGAAAGCTTGTATGGAAAATATCTCCTCCCTATTTATCATCCTATCTTACCTCTTCCTCAAGATCCCATTCAAGAGGTTTCACCCATCTCCATGACCACCACACTCCATCCCCAATCCATAGACATCTATATCTCTCTTCCACCATCCCTCTCCTTGAAGAAAAAAATATTTTAAGGAAAGCTTCAAAAGAGTAAAAAATATAGTTTAAAATAGAGTAAGAGGATGGCACAAGTGATGAGGAAGAATAATTTATCATTGGAACTCCACTTTGGGCTATACAACATAACTCACCCTTCTTGAACAAATAAAAAGAAGATTCCATGTTTGATCATGAATTTGTAGATGACCATCTCAAGCATGAAATGGAGTGAACTATCAATGATTAAGGTCAAGTCATTCCTAAATAATTGTAATCTTGAAAGATTCTCATGAAATAAAGGTAGACTACATAGTTCTTGTAGATGATTCCATACCTCTATATAATTTTAAACTACCCTTAAATGCATTAGAACATGAAGAGCATCAACTTGATGACCTCATATGTCAATTAAAGAAACCCAATCCCATTGAGAATAACATGGAAAATAGGAATACAAGCCTTGTTGCATCACCATTGGAGGTCAAAATTAAAGAATCTTATGAGAAACTTGATTTTTTTGAGCTGCAAGAGAAGTTCATTTCTATGGATAATCTATTTGGAGATGATTGCTTTTTATTGATCACCATAAAGAATATAGGGGCATTGATGCCAAGGGTTAAGAGGTTGCATGCCTCATTCATCCCTCTATGTCATGAAGCCAAGAAGGTTTCAAGCTACCCATTTGATCTAGGATGAAGTGTTCATATCAAGTTTGTTAGTGTTTGAGTATGTTTGTTTTAGTTTTTCTTGTGTTTCCTAAGTGTTTCATAACATGAGTGTGTTTCCTTTCCTTTTTTTTGTGTGTGTGTTTTTTCTCTTGTGTGTGTGAGTCAACCAACTTATGTTCTTTGAATCCAAGGTTTGTTCATGACAATATGAGTACTCATTTGTTTTACCCCATGCCTAATGAAATTATTTAGGCAATTGGTCTTAGGAATAATAGGCATTCCATACCCATTGATCACCAATAATGTTGGGTAAATTCTTACCCTAGGTTTGCACCTTTAAAATTGGCCAAGTCCAGTACTTAGTTTTCCTTTAGAATAAATGGTCTTTGATAAAGCCCAAAAAATTACCAACTATTTTATTTTCATAAAGTTCATTTTTGTCTTTTTTAATCCTTTAAGGAATTCTTTCAGGTTTTTTTTAAGCTTTTCTAAATTCTTTCAGGCAAATTATCTACATAATTTTTTTGAAGGTACTTTACAATTTCTCCAAAAGATATCTTCAAGCCAAAAGGGACCCTTACAACTTTTATACAGGGTATGTTTCTAATTTTTTTGAAGGGTATCTTTTGTTTGGAAAAGGTCCAATTCAACTTTTATGAAGGAATTCTTGGGGATAAAGTGCCCTTTTCAAAAAATTTCAAGGGTACATTTCAAAAAAGTCTAAAGGGTTCTTTTGTAGAAAAATGGACAAAACATAAAGTCCAAAGGGAACTTTAGTTTTTATGAGAGGTAGTTTTCAACTTTTTTGAAGGAATTTTTCAAGACAAAAAGGACCCTTGCAACTTTTTTTAAGGGTATTTTTTAACTTTTCTGAATGGACATTCGAAGGCTAAATGGACACTTTCAAATCTTCTAAAGGACCATTTCAATTTTTTGAAAGGCTAGACAAAAAGTCTAAAGGAATTATTTTAGAGAAATTATCTAAAGAATTATTTTGGAAGACATGAAAAGGTGTTAAGGTCCATTTCTTTCAAACATTTTGTCTAATACAAATAGAGCTCTCAAAGACATGAATTCTTTCAAAAAATATTGTCTGATGAATTCTTGTAGGAAAATTATCTTCAAGAAAGGATCAAGAAAAAAATTCTGGAAGAAATACCCAGAAGATGATGGCCCACATAATTTTAATTTCAAAATACAAGAAATATCCATTGTTATTAAAAATACTTGACAAGGATGCAAGATTAATCATGGAGGTAATAAATGTGTGAGTCTTAAGCATTTGGTGGAGATAGAGCAAGCAAAATGGATAGGTCAATAGTTTGGGTCATTACTTTCATGAAATATATAATTATATGCATCTATAGGATAACTAATAGTTATAAATAAAATTATATAACTTCCATCCTAAGTTTTAGTAGTGTGATGTGTTAGCTTCTCAATTTTTAGTTTTGAACTCATGGATGATCTTCAATAGAAACAATTTCTTGTGCCACTCCTAAAAGTTTGATGCCACTTGCCACCATTCTCATGACTTGTTTTGGACAAGTAAGAATCTTGACATGGCATGGATCTCTCATCCATCTCTCTCATGTATCCACAACTAACTTTCATGTTAATGACACATGTCTTTTTTCCTCTTCATCTTCTCTTCTCTCTCTCTCTCTGCCCCAAAGTTTTATAAATTGATCCATTTTAGCCATTACAAATAACCACATTTTTGGTATGGTAAATCCCTACTAAAATGACATTGTACTTTGCTTTTAAACATTGAATAGAAGGCCAATTTTGAGTTGTGAATTTTTGTCTATGTATGTGAGTGATGTATAGTAAATCTAAGTGATAACATCATCCTCACTCCCTTTATCCATCATATTTGAATAAAGGTTTCTTATGTTTACAGGTCATGTGAAGTTTTTTGAATGTATTAAACTCTCTTTCAAGTATGTAATTATATCTATGGTGTAAAATATTTCCCTTACATTGATTATCTTGTTGATTTTCTCAAGCATGTTACCTTCACATTGAAACACTATGTTAGTATCTTTCAATGCATGGAATTAGTCTTGGCAAAAAAAATTATTCATTACAATTTTGAGAGTCAGTGGGATAAATTCTTGGTGGATCACCTCTTAGCATATTTTTCTATTTTATGAAAAATATTGACTATTTTCATGAACAAGCATTACATTAGGTGATAGACACTAAAAGAGGAATTCATGAAGCTAGCCCTTTTCAATCCTAGAGACTCATCTCTCTTATTAAATTCACACAAATTAGAGGGATGATTCAATGTTGCATTAAATTTAAGGAATCACATAGGTCATCTAAGGGTGCAAAATTTGATGAAAATAGGTCCATTATCACTGACAAGGTATATAGGGATAACAAATATAGTCATTATATTCTCTTCAAGAAAATTGTTAACATCTTAAGTCTTATAATTCTTGGTGGCGATAACTTCAGTCCACTTAGTGAAATATTCAGTGGTGGTGAGGATGAATTTATGCTTCACTGATGAGTTGTGATTGCTTAACCCAATAAAAGCAAGGCCCCATTGTGTACAATGGTACCCTTTAATGAATAGGTGTAGGGACATATCATCATTTACCTCTCTTTATCCAAAGACTTAGAATTCAAGGCATATCCTAACATTGGGATGGGCATCTCTTAAAATGGTGGGCTAGTAGTACACAATTATTAATATTTTATGAGGTATGGTTATCTAAAAAGGGTTTCTATTGCCCAAAGTTTGGTGTAAGTTGTCTAATATATCCATAGGTTATTCTCTTGATGCACATATTAGGTACATTGCCTCATCATTTTAATAGTATAAGACTCCTCATTTTATCATTTAGTGGGTAGGTTTGAGCCTTAAAGATATCCTTTATTATTTGTTAGGGAGGCATGCTCATGTGAGTGAATAGTGAATTATTTGATCATACCACTCCCCTCCATCTATTTGAACCTCATTGACTTGCTTAACTTGAATGGATGGGTCTACATCCATCATTATCTAAATTATCCCTTAGCATCTCACTATTTTTTCCAATCTAATTTATACATCAAATTATTATAATTTTGCAATCTATTTGCCTCTTGTTTCACCTAGCTCATTCTAGCTAAGAGTCATCTTGACTACAGGTTCTAGGACCATAGTTTAAGTCTTATTTCTCAAGATATAATTCCTAAACTTCTACACATCTTTGTCCATTACATAGATCTACTTATATATCACTAAATACTTTATCTCTATCATTTTTTAATTATTATTCATGAATATACTAAGGCATTACTTGTCATCTACCTTTTGAGTTAGTATTATAACAATGGTATATTCTAAAGTGAAAGAGAACATGTAGAATTCCTTAGTGAAGTTAGGGCTAATCAACTCTTTGCCTATATTGTCCACTCTATGTTTTCATCCTTATTCAACATAGTGTTAAATGGTTTGAAAATCTTAACAAACTTGGAGATGAACTTGTGCACAAAGTTGATCTTTTCAAATAATGATTTCATTTATTTAATAATATTTAAAGGTGTCAAATTTGAAGTGACTTGGACCCATTCTAGATTAATAGAGATTCCTTCTATGGTGATTATGTGGCCCAACAACTTGACCTATATCATCCTAAGGATTATTTTATTTGGGTTTAGGGACAATCCATATATTTTCATCTATGTAACACCTTAAGTGGTTTTCAAGATTTGTCTTATTTTCAAAAAACATAGTGAAGTCATCCATATAAATGATGATGAACTTAACAATAAGTACTTATAATTCATGGTCTATGGATCATTGGAATGTTTTTATAACATTGATGAAGATGAAAGGCATCTTCTTATAAGCATATGTTCCCCACTTCATGGTTAAAGTAGTCTTCATATGATCATGTACTTATTTCATCACTTGGTTGTACCTAGAGAAACCATCAAAGAAGGACATGATTTTAGACCCATTGATTTCCTATATTACCTCATATAAGGAGGGTAGAAGGTATTTATGCTTTTCTAAATGTTGGCTTAGGTTCTTAAAGTCTACACATAGGCTTATTTTTTCATTCTTATTACTTACAAGTACTAAGTTCACTACCTAGATAGATTACCTGATAGGAAATATGATTCTAACATATAATAGCTTCTAGACTTTAGTCTATATAAATCACTACAAGATGGAATTCATGGGCCTTTGATTTTCTTTGAAGGATCTATTACATGGACTTAAGGGAATAGTATGGGTGATCAACCTTGGATCAAAAGTGCTTATATCTTCATAGGTTCAAGTGGTCACATCCTTGTAATTCATCAATATTTCATTTTGTTTATTATTTTCATCATGAGTGTAGGCTAGATTTATTTTATCATATTTAGGGAATTATAGAGTTCAAAAAATCATTTTGTCAATTTTAGACTTATTAGTCTCTGATTTTCTTTTCCTATCAACTTGTATATCTACATCAAAGATATTTTCAAATGATACCCTCCCCATGGGATTCTATTTTCCTTGAGTTCTATGATGCCATCCTTATTGATATCCTATGCTCTCAAACATTAAATGTCAATTTAATTTATAATTTGTTCTTCAAAGTCTCTATAATTATTTATTAATTGGATTATCTATTGATCATCCTCAAAGACCTAGAAATTTTTCATGTTATTAGGGACTGAAGGGTAAGGCACCAGCTCCATCAAACATTTAACCATCTTATATTCTACGAGTGGCATTAATTTATTATATGAGGATCCTAATCAATCTACCATTTTATTCTCTCTCTCTCCTAGAACAACTTTGATGTTGAAAGCATCAAGGGGATCAATCGGGTCCCAATCTCTTTGAATATATTTCTTTAGGTCTGATATCTTACATTGATACTTATTTCTAACTTAGTTGGCCACTACATCTGAATCACTAAATACTTGTAGTTATTTGACATCACATCTTAATGAAAATTCAAGCCTAAGATTAAGGCTTCATATTCATCTTAGTTTTTTGCAAGGGAATTATAATTTGTTTACTTCTAGGTACTGGTTTCCATCAGGATCTATCAAGGCTACACCATAACATGATCCTTCTTTTGTTCAGGCATCATAAAATTAAAGGGTCTATAGCCATGAAGATCCTTTGAACTCTTGATTCTAAGAATTTTATTTAGTAGTGAAGGTGAAGATACCATCATGTGAGGATATGAAGTTGACCTTCCCATTCTTAGCATTGTATACCATGATAAGGCACTTCATTTTCTTCTCTTGATCAATCTTGATTTGATTTGCCACACTCTTCCAATGTAGTCACACATGTAATAAAGTAGTGGATATATATCCATTCAATGTTTTTGACCAATCCCAACTGAGTAGTAGACCATAGGCTCACCTAATGGGTTGTCTCACACATCTATCAAGTCCCACTAGAGGAATTCAAAAAATACCAATATATAAGAACATTTTAATTCATTTATTCATTATTTGGAAAGAGGTTTATATATTAAAAATAAAACATTTATGTTGACTACACATTGATATGAAAACACATATTCTTCCTAATTTTGAGTCCACACAACCCTATTAGTCCTGAGCTAAGGTTGAATGCCCCCCTAAGGTCACATGTCATTGTTAAATCACATAATTACACCAATATTGCATCAAAATATAACATTACACTAATATTTCACACATATAACTATAGGATGGGATAATTAAATGGACACCTATCTCTGTTTAGAGTATTTATATGTAAGAAACATTCAACACAAAGGGTGTTGAAGTCATGATGAACTTTAGTCACTAATCCAACTTTCCCCATCTATCACATTTATTCGTTATTGTCTATTAACTTACGGTTTCATGTAAATAATAAGGAATGAAATGGATTATTCAATTAATTGAACAAACCCAATCAAACACTTAAGAAATTCATGTGAATTTACAATACTATAAATTAACATAGAGGGAAAAAATCTTACTAGAGGATAATGCACCCTACAAATTAAAGCATAGGTCAAGCTTGTCTGAGTAGCATGGCCTTATCCCTGATTCAAGTGGAAAGCTAAACCTAATTCATAGAAACATAACACACTCCCATTGTTTACCACATAGTATTTATTGTATTCCATTAGAGTTGGGTATTAGTACTTTTCACTTTTAACATATTTCTATAAATAAAAAGTTCTAAATCAATCTTATGTAATTTATTTAATATATTATACATTGTTATTTTTCTATTAGTTTTAAATAATTTAATTAACTCATACTTATTTCCCCAGTTTTGATAAAACATTTTTTATATAAAATAACATCATATAAATCAACTATCATAGTAACCTATCCATTTCATGAGAAAAAAATCTATATTTTATACAAAAGTTGGATGCTTCAAAATTAATTTTAGCTAATGGTAAATAACATGATATCCCATTATTTTCATGATATTCTAATATAATTGATGCATCAAATTACATGATTTATTTTCACATATCATATTTCTCACATGTTATTGTTACTTTCACATACAAATTTATTCCTAACAACATATAGATCTTTACATGAGACTTAGATTAAATTTATTTACATATTTTATTTCATCTCAAATTCATTTTATTTTTAATTATTTATGATCTGATATGTTTTATAGATTTTATTTCATATCATGTTTATATATTTTTTAATATAGCATTGATGTCTCTTAAATTTGGAGAGGGTGATTAAGTGGATTTTTTTAAAAAGGCACCAAAGTTGTAAAGGTAAAAGTCAAGAATAAAATATATTAAAATGAGACCTTAGAAAATGTTGAGAATAAAAGATATTAAAATTATATGAAGAGAAATATTTATCAAAGCACATAGATTCATCAATTCTGCCTATTTTTAATGATCACATTTATAGTGACTAAGTGGATTATAGTGTTATAGAAGAAAGATATTATGGTGATGACATGGAATGCACCATCACTACAGGTCCTAAAGATAGAACTAGTTTTTTTTATTAATTTTTTTCAAAAAACATAATGTTCTATTAGAGATGGTGACATATCCCAAGGTTTTATAACTCATGTTATATAAGATCATAAAATTAAAAAAGATATATTGAGACCCCTTAATTTTTATTATTAAACCTAAATTTAGGTGTGTGGCATTATAGGGTTAATATGTTGGCATAGATAAATGGAGAAATATCATAGAATTACATTGTAAATAAAATATTTAACATAATATTAAATTTTATTCATTCGAGTTAATTTTAACAAATAGAGGTGAAATCCTTAAATATATTCATGAGTTATTAAGGAGGAAAACCAAATTTCCATATAACCAACTTATTTAAATTTAAAAAAACTAAGAACATTAAATAAATAACTTTTATATCATAAAATAATCCAACAAACTCCCCCTTGATCTAAAGTGGTATAAAAGATGAAAGAAAAAGAATAATTACTCTAAAGTCATCAAACAAACTCTATCATAACTAGAAATGGTGTACTTTACATCTTGGTACTAACCAAAAATGATGTGACTCCATACTAAATCCCACCCTAGTGAGTTGTGGCATAAAATGTTGTTGAACATGATCAAGGCCTGCTCATCCCCTATGATCATTGTATCATACTATAGTAGAACACAATCAAGGTTTATCCAACTACATTAACCCATATAAGGTCCTATATAAGAACTTATCAAAATGACAACCCATACTCTATATGGCATATATTCATGATTCCCAACAAATGTTGATGACCTTTATTCAAAAATGCATATGCTAGCAATCCTATCAACTCATATTGTCATTGATGACTAATCGAAGTCCAACTAATGCCTAAATATTATTCCCCCTCTTAGGATAGAGGTGAAAATTTGTGCATTGAGAGAAATAAAAGAAAATAACTTTATTTGGTTCATGTAATGCATATCAAATATAGAAAGCCAAAAAATGGAACTAAAAGTAAGAATAGAAGCCAAAATCTACAATTCAAGAAATGAACATAAGCATTGAGTGAATAACTAACTAAAGTAGGTAATTATTTTCCAACCTCTAATAGATCCTGAAACCTCTAGTGTGACACTGTAGACTTTATCAGTCATAAGTATCTTGATGGATCTGTTAATGAAATTATCACTGCCAAGAGCACAAGCATGAGAGACATAATGAAAATTTTCATTCTTAAGGTGTGGATTTTGACCAAAAATGGACCTTTATACATCAATTTTAATACAATTATTGTAAACATCAAATAATTAAAATTTAAATTACAAAATTAACCATTTCAATGTGTCTAAAATGTCCAAAAAATGTATAAATCACCTAGTCACATAACCATCTTCAAATAAAATAGTGATTTGTCATAAAAATGTCTCAAGAAGTCACAAATACACCCTTATATCACCAATTCGACCCAAAAAATAGTTATATGCGAGTTTAACTATGGACTTCTCCAATTTCTAAGGGTTTAACAAAATAACTTTCACCAATTACTCAATAATTATTTGTTAAATAAAAAAGAAAGATATATTATTCGAACATGCATTTTTTTGGTTTGTTAAAGAAAATAAATTAAATTCATGCATGTGAAATTAATTCACTTAATAAAATTCCTACATTTCAAAACAAAATATTTCACTCAATTTAATCATAGGTAGAAGACTTTGAGTTTTATACTTGGTTGGACCCATTGAGCAATGGGAATAAAATAAAAAATTAATTATAAGCTATAATGTTGCACTATTCTGATGTATTACACTATATTCTACCTATAAGATGCCATTTATAACTTGGAAGATGTCATACAAATTAAGAAGACACTATTAAATGATTCTTAAATTTATTAAACCAACCATTAACAATGGATGATGTTGTACTACTACTACTACTACTATAATTTAGGGAAGTGTTGTAGGTCTAGCTTTAGAAGTGTTATAATTATTATAAATGTATAAATAATATTCTAAATCTTAATTAATTAAAAATCATGTTAGACCACTATCCAAACAAATATCATTTAGAAATACCATTAGCTTATAGGAAAAATACAATTAAATTCCATAGTAGATAATGGAAGCAAGCATTAAACCAAAATCTGATGGAATCCATTAATGATTGTATAAATTTTCCTAGTCATAATATTGTCTACAATTTTTGTACAAAATGACATCAAAGTCCAATGCAATGCTTTAAGATTCTTAGTAAATCAGACTCCTTGTAATAATTTAATAGTGAAAATTATTTGAAATGATCTTCAATCCTCTTTGATAAGAAGCAATTATTTCAAATTCCTTCAATCTTCATTCCTCCTTGAGCAACCAAATATTTTTAAATTTATTCATTCCTTAATCTTCTCTTTAATTTGTCAAGCTTAAATACTGATCTTGGCCCAAAAAATGGAAAAATATCACAAAATTACATTATAAATAAAATATTTGACAAAATATTAAATTGTATTCACTAGAGTTAATTTTCATAAAGAGAAGTGAAATCTTTAAAAATCTTCATGGGTGGTTACCGAAGAAAAAAAACTTTCTTTGTAACCAAATTATTTAAACTTCAAAACAAACTAAATAGAAACATTACATACATAACTTTTAGATCATAAAATAATCCAACATAATAATATAGAAATAGTTCAATAACAATGACGATATATTAATCTATATAAAGGAAATTGATAGAAAAACTTAGATAAATAATACTATGAATTTATACAATTGATATGGGTAAGAATATAAAAATATAGTTATTGAAAGACATTACAATAAATAATAAATAATGGTACTTATCTAGTTTATTGTACACATGTATAATTTCACTTTAAAGGAGTGTAAAATATGTAGGATCAATATTTTATAGTACACATTAGATTCTAGAAAATGTACATCTTTATCTGTGGACACTACCATTTGATATGGACATTATCATTGATGCTAGTGTATGAATGTGATGCATATCTCTAGTATAGAATAATGAATGGATCTAGATGTTACTAAATTTATTTTTTTGCATTTTATGTTGCCTTTTTACTAGTGTATTGAGATCTAGGATATACGAATTATATATTTTATGATTAATCAAACCCTATATCTTCACCCTTGGAATGATTTTTTCTAAAAAAGTGGGTTAGCGAGATCATGGTGTGGAGATACCCCAGAGACCCCTTTATCAATGGTCCCTACCTATATATCCAATACCCTAATAAGGGTCTTATACTTACATAGTTTTCCCATATGTGCGGAAAAGTGTGTGTACAAGGGTACAATATACTATATGAAGATGCATGTAGTGATTTATATTTTACTTTGATAAATATCACTCATGGGCTTATCTTTAAATGATTCATAAATGTGTTATGATTTTTCCAATGCTTAATATGATAATAGGACATAATAAGGAAAAATAATTTGTTTGTATATTTTATTAGTTTATATTCTTTTAGGTTTTTTACTATGAATTTTATATATGAAGAAGAATAAGGATTATACTTATATTTATACCATACATTTTGAAAATATATCATGATAGGGTTCAATAGGACAAATAGGCTAACCCATAGGTTTTTAAACACTTTAAATTTGGATTAATTTTAGAAATTAGACACTAGATAAGGATTTAGATACTAGTATTATTGGTAGTGTCCCTTTATGGTTTGTAGTGTTAATATGTCTATAAAATAGGCATGTATCTAAAAATGATGGTAAAGTATGTTAATCAATTTTAAGATTTTTATGTAGTAAAATAGACATGGGTCATCATAATGATATGGATCAAACTAAGAGATAAGTATTTAGGCACAATGAGATGGTGAATACAAGTCTTTCAACAACTTATAGGTCTAGAACAAAAGGGTATCCCCACACCACTACCCCCACCCACTCATTAATCTAATAATGCGTAAGGATAAAATTACTCAATTAAATAAAATAATTATGTACCTAGGTGTGTATGACATACCTTAACTTTTATTAATCCCATATTGAGTTTCTTTTATTATATGTTTGTTACCAAGAACATGTTATAGTATAAATATTTCTATATACTATTAAATTTGAAATAATCTAAATTATTAAAATAAAAAAGGAGAAAGGAATGTGTACACTTGTGTGTCGATGCACCATACTACCTTTTGATGCTTTGACTTGGTATATATGCTTCTTTATGATGAATTGAATCTCTAAAAGGTTCAAACTTGAACCATAGAGTAAATCATAGGGATATTAGAAGATAATATACCCCTTATCTATTCCAAGGATATTTTATGTCATATCCATTAGGATCACTAAATCCTATTCATACAACTCAAGTGTGAATATATATAGTCTAGTGCATGTGAGTGATTTAATCAACTTATCTTATAAATCAGGGGAGATTCGATTAATTAATTACTCCAATATATAAATGTATGTAGGTTGAATAGTTTAATCACTTCAACCTATAAAATTAGATAACTCCTATAGTATAAAAGTTTTGATAATAATGAATCTCGGTGTAATCAATGTGTGTTACTGAGTATTATTATTTTTCAACCTAAGGTTTCATGATCTCAAATAGGACTATTGAACTAGGTTCATTGAGAAATATTATGATAACATTAGAGACTTTACTCCTCTTTTTATAGGATTACTACTAAAATAATCCAAGGAATTATTTATAGGTATTGGGCTCCATGAAATAGCCTGATTGTAATGGATCTCCAAGAGAAGCAATGTTATCACTAGAAAGTCAATTCTTATTTCCCATCAACATAAAATCTCTTCACACTAGGTAATTTAAATCAACATTTCTATCTTAGATTGAATTCACTTCATAATTTATAAATAGAGGGGATGAGTTATATATAACAGATAAACATCAATTAGAGGGAAGGGTAAGCCAAGAAAGGAAGGTTTTTTAGCAAACCAGAGAATGTTAGTGATTAAAACGTGAATATGTGCCTAACTATAGTTTTACCACTATATGTTGAGTTGAACATGAGACAAAATTTATCCACATAGGGAATAAAATTTATGGAAAATGATATATGTTGAATGCCAATAACTATTTTAAAGGATAAACACATGTTGAACTATTGTTAGTTGCATATAGAGTTGCAGGGATGTAAATAAAATGGAAAAATAAAAGAAACCAATTACATATATATTTTATATATACATTTAATAATTATTATAGAATAAATATGATTCATTAAAACATTAAAAAATGGAATAAACTCATGAAAAAGGAACACAGTGTGAAAAATAATACTATGTATTAATCTTCTAGTTTTATTTTACAAAATTATCAAACTTTACAATAATATTTATAATAATATATATAGGAAATGAGACACAGATACCTTTAAATAATATGATATCCCATTGTATTCCATAATAACCCAAAATAATTAAAAAATCTATCATTACAATTATGTTGACATAAAAATACAAAGAAGAGAGAAAGGGCATAGGGTCTTGACAACATCCACCCCTTAGTTGGGACCTTAAAGATTTTAAAGTTGATATCAGTGAGGGACCACTTCTTAATTAATTAGTGATGTATTTTTGATATACTAGTTCCTACACCATCAATTTTACCTCTACATCCATATTTTGGAAATTAACAAGTGGCTCTCAGAAGAACACCTCTCTCTTGAGTTAGCATTTTATCATGAATTTTGATGGGGGCCACGAATGAAACTTTCACCTCATTTAAATAGCTAAACCTAGTGGTTGATTGTTTGGTGAGTTCCAAGATAACTTTGAATCCATTCATTTTGGATTTATCCACATTTATCTTCATTATTTCTTTAGTGGCTAAGGTGGACACTAAACTTATCAAAATTTAGCAATGTGCCATTTGAATGGAATATATATGTGATGCTAACCTCTTCCAAGTATGAAAGCATCTCATCCTCTATCTTATATAATGTCCAAATGGTGGCCTTGATGTCATTGATTTAATATTTTAGTGAATTAATCATGGTTCCCATTAATTTTTATATTAGTTTAGATCAATGAGAAGCATGAACCTAAGATTTGAGAACATCCTCTTATTGATAAATATTACTATCTTTATACACTTATTATCTAATCAAATGATCTTATCCATATATTATTATTCTTTTTATAATATCACATTACTCATTCAAATAGATTTAGTCACCTTATTGAGAGATCTGAATAACCACTCCAGAGCATCCTTAGATTTCTTGATCTAACCAATTAGAAATGATCTATTCTTCTAGGATTAAAGATTATGGACTTGGTCCCTGAGGTCTTCCACTATCTTATCTATGAGATAATTGCTTTATTTGATCATATATATTGTGTATTTTTCAATCTTATCTTATTTTATGGTTCTTATATTCTTTTTGATGTATAATAAGTCTTACATTTTTGTCCAGATGGTATGATCCCCATCTTGTATAAGCATCCTCTTCATTCAGCTTGATTCCATATAAAATTGTAGATGGATTTTAGGGTCCCCATGATATAACATGTATATTATCTTTAAAATTAAATCCTCAATAGGACCCATCCATCCTTTATTAACCATGCTCATTAATGTAGTAGAAAATTAGGTAGTATGAATGATTGAAACTAATGTGGAAGGGGGAAGCATGGGTGGAAGAGGCAAGAAATAAGGTGAACGGATAAATAGAGATAAGAGTGTGGGAGGTGGAATATGAATGAAGGTATAATATAAAAAATGGGAATCTTAGGGGAATACGTGTGACATTAATTTCTCTAGGTTCATGAATACCTAGGGAACTATTATGCTTGGTAGTTATGTATTTAATGTGAGTATACTATCTAATTAAACCCAAATACTTGAGTGCATAGTGTGAATTATAAGGGGGTACAAATAGGGTTTGTAGGTGAAATTGGAGGATATGGGGGGTCTTAAGTATAAATTAACCTTGTCCATGTAGGATCTTTTAACTTAGATCTCACTTGTGGTGTTGTCAAACTCGAAGGGAGATTCTTGAATGGAACCTACATATGAATTATAATCATTATTAGAATCATTGAATTGATGGAAGTTGTTATATAAAAAAACATATTATTCAGAGGAGGTATTGATGCTACTTGGGAAAATTTAGATGTAGGATTAGTGAAAACACAAGATTAATTATGATTTTGGCTCTACCAATATTTGAGCTAACCTATGGGGCTGGGATGAGTCTTATCGATGTTAAAAATTATGTTGATTAGGCCACAAAATTCCAAAATATAGATATAATATATAGAGGAAGATGTATGCCATTTTGAATACCAATCATGGTCAAACCTATAGTAAAGTAAGGCATATATATAATTTTCACTATAGGCAAAAGGAAAGCATGATATGGGTGGGTCATGTGGGAATGAGGAAACCTAAAGGAGTTACAAAGGGAAAATGAAAAACACTAATAATTTTTGAATGGTACATAGGGGAAGCCATAGGTTGATACGTAATGGGAATATACTTTGTACTACTCTCAAAGTGAAGGGAACATGTAACCTAGTGTTGGTTAACCTAGATAACCATTACAAGTGGAATAGATGCTAAGTTCAGTGGAGTAATAGATGTAGATAATAATACTTGAATTATTTTTTAAGTGATTTTATTTGTATTAGATATTAATTTGGTAAAAATCCTTTGTGGAGCTTGTTATGGAGTGACTATCTAGATTGGAGGTGATTTTAGAGTAGTGACCTTTATTTTGAGATGGGTTGATATTGAGCCTAGTCCTTTTAGTGGGTGGTAGCCTCTTGATTTGTAATAAAAACTTTATCATTTTATAGGTTTATTAAATTATGTCATTTGCATGGCCTTCATGGTGATAAGTAGTGTTGATACATAGGTAGTACTATCCACCTGAGCATGTACCATACCCTAAATATCCCACTATCTATCATCAACTTTGTATAGGTTGAATGAGTCTCTATTATGGGACATCACTTGTAGTAACTATATGACTTTGTATTTGAGGTGACTAATGGCCACTAAGAGTGATAGATAGGGATCTTGTCTTATATTAAGATAGAATACCAATATTCTATTAGCCAAATACCTAGTTAATTATTACTCAACAAGGCTCTAGAACTATTTAAGGAATCAAGAAAGGAGGCTCTAGGATATCTTCCATATTGATTATGGTATGATATTTATAGTACTAGTATGATCCAATTAGCTAGAGTGAAGCTCGTATATACTCTTAGATCCTTGAAATAAACCTCTCATTAATGGCATGATATAATACATGCACCACCAATCTCACTGGAATCCATAGAGGGAATGTGTTATTCCCTTAACCATTGGTGAGTTTAGGGATATGTGTGGCTAACTTGGGCTTATATACCTCTTCTATTTACTTGTTATATTTCTCTTTGTTCTAAGATAGGTTATCCTATGGAATAACCTTGGCTAAGTAGACTATATATAGGAGGTAGCGGTTAGTTTTTAATCATCATGTGTGAAGTATTCTACTAATAATGTATTGTTGTGGAGGTTTCCCCCTCAAAGTGGCTTCACTATATTATCTATTAATCTATTCTACTATCAATTATTGTTTTGAATCTCTCATATTTTCTTATTCAATGAAATATTAAATCATTCTATGTGAATATCTAAGTAATTTCATTATAAGTGGTATCAAAGATTTGATTTGGGCAAGTTTCTTGTGGTGTTTTTTTTTCAAATCTTGCAAGGTGTGGCTTCTGGGAGTAGTGAAAATAAAAAAAACATAACTTGCAATACAAGAAGAATTAATTTTTTTTGTTAGTGCAGTATTGCTTGAAATTGTTTTTGGAAAAAAAAATTAAAAAAAAGTCTACAATTGTTTTTTCCCCTTACACACTTACAGTCATTGGATTCATCTCAGCGAGATGATCACAATGGTATATCCTATTGATATAATTTTTTTGGGGTCAAAACCCTCCTAAGGTTTCTTTATGGTAGGTCCTTTAACTCAAGCAAGAAAATGGGCACCAAAAACTTATAAGACTCCTACAGATGACATGGAATCTAGAACTTTGGATTCGATGATTTCTCATTTTCAAGAGGACATAAAAAACTTGGTGAAGCATGATGAATTTGTTGTAGTTCATGATGATGTTTTAGGGATGAACTTAGAAATTAATGGAGTTCATAGTGAATTGTAGCATATCACTACATAATTGGATACCTTCACATCTTAGTTTCAACCTAACAATCCTCCATTTTAGCATTCAAATCATCCTCTCAACAACTCCCATACTGGTATGAAACTGATATTACCAAAAGTGGATATGCATAAGTTTTATGTTAAGGATTATCTCACTTTTATTTACCAAACTGAGAGTTTATTTGAGCTACATCAAACCCCTAGTTCTCAGAGGGTGATGGTGGCATCCTTGTATATGGAACCTAAGCAATTCATTTGGTATCACTGGTTATGTGCTCAAAATAAAAAGAATGGTGATCCTATTACATGAACTATTTTTAGTAAGGAGTTGACATATCATTATTAGAATAACATTTCTGAGAACTAGTTCAGCCAATTATCTAAGCTATGGTAAACTGGACCTGTGAAGGATTATATTCATCAATTTCAAAATCTCTCTTTAAGGGTGGAAAATATCACTGAGAGAAATTTGATATATCTATTTTTAGGTGGCCTCAAAGATAGCATCCAATACAAATTTTTAATGTTTAGCCTACAATATATATCATAATCTATCCTTAATGCATGTGTGATATGTTAAGCACAAAATATACTGAGAGGGGGGTGAATCAGTATATTATATATCTTATAAATCTTTCCTTTAACCAAATTTCACTTAATCAAACATTTAAGATATGCAATAAAACTCAAACAATAAACATCCACACAAGATAGAGAGAGACACTAGATATAACGTGGAAACCCAATGTGGAAAAAACCATAGAGAATCAATCTCAAATATATTCATGAGAACAACCCCACAAGAGCACCATACCCCTTTTCCAAGTATAAACCTCAGCTATAATTCATGAGCACCAACCCACAAGAGCTTTAAACCCCTTTTCTGAGCACCAACCCACATGAGCACCAACCCCTTTGTGTATACCACACACCTATCTGTCAATGTTGCTATCTCAACAAATGATAAATCAATACAACATCTTCCTCTCTCTCACTTTTGCTCTTCTAAGCTAGATATAACAAATACAAATCATCTCTTACAGTTTCTCTTCTAAGCTAGATATTACAATATCAAATTAGCCTCTCACATCCACATTAAAAATGGCTACTCAAGCCTTTATTTATAGCTTTCCAAATGACCTTTGCCCTTCCCCCTTTGTGACCTTTCATTCCTCATGGAAAATGGTGCCAATCTTAGATGACCCTTCATATCCAAGCATTTGAAAAGTCATGTGGTGACCCTTCATGACCAAAAACGTCTTTCCCACTTTTGTCCTTATCTTTGGTGACTTTTTGTATTCCTTAAAGTGTCACTTCATGAGAAATTCACCCTTTACTCTTTTGTCTTCACTTGGTGACTATTGGTATTCCCCAAGACAACTCTTCATGGGAAAATGCATTCCATCCTTATTTTGTCTTTATCTCATGACTCTTTGACTTCTCCATGGGCCCTTCTTTTGTCTCATATGCAACCAAAAATATATTCATTAATATTAAATAAATATTAACTCATATTAGCCAAGATAAACAACATTAAATGCAATGGGGCCTTTATCACCAATAATACTAAACCTTTGACATCAATGACAACATTTCCAACAATCTCCCCCTTTGTCATTGATAGCAACCTCAATCCTGAAACTGCCACATCCTGTCATCTGCACATACCGTCATTTGAAAATGTACAGTAAGTACCTATTTTCTACACCTATACCTATACATATTATTCTCCCCCTTTGACATTAATGGCAAAGGGCCTACCTGGAGCTAACACTTATCTCCCCCTCACTTGATGCTAAACATCAATGGCAGGAAGTAATAGCAATTACTCCCAACTCCTCTCGCTGATCTTTGAGAAGATATCTAATTTTACCTATCCTTTGAGAATCTGTAATCAACTCATTTGAATATTTTCTTCTAATCTCACAACCTTCTACATGAAACTTTAAGGTGTATCCTTGATCACATATTTGCCTTACACTCAAAATATTATGCTTATAAAACATTCTTAGTCTTGGTTCTACCATTATCCAAAATTAAAGTACCTTTTTCGGCTATCTTGGCACTGGTTTTATCTCTAAATCTCACTATACCACCATTGATATTATTTACTCTTATCTCCTATCATATGCCTCAAACATCTGCTATCAACGAACCATGGTTGATCTTTATCTCTTACATGTAAAGCTATTTGCACCAACATAGAATCTTCAGGTTGTTTCTTTTGCCATGAACATGTCTGAACCTTCTTCCTGATTAATGGAGCTTTGAAACTTTGATCCTCCTTGATTGAATATGCATGAGTATCCTTTTCCTTCTTTCTAAAAATATTAGCTCTTTTTCAACATTCTAATTTCTTATGACCATAATCGTTTGAAACAGTTTAAAACAGTGCATATGCAATAATCATTCTAATAGCCTCAAACCATAATACTGATACAAAATTTTCTTCAAAAATATATTCCCTCAAAAGATATACAAATTAATCTATCAACTCACCTTCTTGTCAAGCAAAATATCCAAGGCCCAATAGCCTCCACCATGCTTCAATTTTTAAAAATGTCTCCTTGAAGCCTAGAAGAGACACCCCACACAATAGGGTTCTAGAAATAAATCTCAGGAGATTCCCACATCTCCTCTGTTTCTTCCTTGATCTTGTTGTGTTTTTATTTTAGAATCCATTTAAGCATGTCTAACCTTTTTGACTTACTAACCTTATCATTTATGATGATTTTATTTTTCTCAACTTTTGCAACTATCTTATCTTGACAAAGCTCATGCTCAAATATAACAAGAGATTCTGCACAATCCTTCTTATCTGATTCTTTATCTACTATAACAAGTAATTCATTTTCATTCTTAAACTCAACCTGATCAACCTTTACTATTTTAGGTCTTCGAACCTAAATTTATCTTTTCTCATATTTTATAGGGTCTCTATAACCTTTGACATACTTTGAATATCTCTTTACTTTATTTTGGCATAATCTAGCAATATGTCCAACCTCATGACAAGAAAAACAAACAATATTTGTCATACCTTTTTCTTGAATGTGACTAAGATCTCCCTTTGACTGATTGCTTCTCCTCATACAATCTCTTGCCCTATGACCAACATGATGACAAACAAAACAATGGCCATGAAAAGAATTTGAAAACTTGAAAGCATTGGGCTGCCTGATTGGCTTCTTTGATTTGCCTGCAAAACTTCCATCCTTCTTTCTTTGGACTGAATTTCATGACATTTCTCAACCTTTATTATAAGCTTCTCATGATTATCCTTTAAATAACCTAACTCATCCTTCAACTGATTACACTCTTCTTCTTTTGATGTTAAAATTCAAGTTGCAACCTCTAACTGATTCTTAAGATCCTGAATAAATATCTTATTTTCTTTTACTTCTATAGCCAACTTAGCATCCAAGATACACACCTTTTCCTTGAGAGCTTCAACCATAGATTTCAATTCTTGATTCTCCTTCTTTAGCTGCTTGGCCATCTATGCTTTTCCTTTGATCTACCTTCAAGTTGTTAAACCCTTTCTTAAGGAACCTGCTCTGATACCAATTGTTAAGCATGGAATATGCTGAGAGGGGGGGTGAATCAGTATATTATATATCTTATAAATCTTTCCTTTAACCAAATTTCACTTAATCAAACATTCAAGATATGCAATAAATCTCAAACAATAAACATCCACACAAGATAGAGAGAGACACCAGATATAATGTGGAAACCCAATGTGGTAGAAACCATAGAGAATCAATCTCAAATATATGTGATAATAACCCCACAGGAACACCATACCCCTTTTCCAAGTAAAAACCTCAGCTATAATTCATGAGCACCAAGCCACAAGAGCTTCAAACCCCTTTGTCGAGCACCAACCTAGCACCTATTCATGAGCACCAACCCATAGAAGCACCAACCCCTTTGCCAAGCACCAACCCAACAACAATTCATGAGCACCAACCCACAAGAGCACCAACCCCTTTGCCAAGCACCAACTTAACAACAATTCATGAGCACCAATCCATAGGAGCACCAACCCCTTTGTGTATACCACACACCTATCTCTCAATGTTGCTATCTCAACAAATGATAAATCAATACAACATCTTCTTCCTCTCTCTCACTTTTGCTCTTCTAAGCTAGATATAACAAATACAAATCATCTCTTAAAATTCCTCTTCTAAGCTAGATATTACAATATCACATGAACCTCTCACATCCACATTACAAATGGATACTCAAGCCTTTATTTATAGCTTTCCAAATGACCTTTGGCCTTCCCCCTTTGTGACCTTTCATTCCTCATGGAAAATGGCACCAATCTTGGATGACCCTTCATATCCAAGCATTTGAAAAGTCATGTGGTGACCCTTCATGACCAAAAACATCTTTCCCACTTTTGTCCTTATCTTTGGTGACTTTTCATATTCCTCAAAGTGTCCCTTCATGAGAAATTTGCCCTTTACTCTTTTGTCTTCACTTTGTGACTCTTGGTATTCCCCAAGATGACTCTTTATGGGAAAATGTGTCCCATCCTTCTTTTGTCTTTATCCTGTGACTCTTCAACTTCTCCATGGGCACTTCTTTTGTCTCATATGCAACCAAAAATATATTCATTAATATTAAATAAATATTAACTCATACTAGCCAAGATAAATAACATTAAATGCAATGGGGCCTTTATTAACAATAATACTAAACCTTTGACATCAATGATAATATTTCCAACATGATAGAAGAAAAAGAGATGGTCAAGAGGAAAATATTCACTACTGGTCATGATCGCAACTTTCCAACACCATCATTTCCATAGCCCACTAGATTAACATAATGACAAATTTAGGAGAAGTGAGCCAAAGGGTTGTGTTATGGTTATGAAAATAAATGGATTAAAGACCATCATTATTCTAAGAAGAAGCTATTTTATATTAAAGGTGCAAATGATAATGAAGGGGATGCAAAAGTACATGATGTAGATGTAGAAGTTCCTAAGGAAGAATCTAAATACTCTTAGCCTACTATTTCATGACATGCCCTGTAAGGTATTATTACCCCCTAAAGTCTTAAGGTGATGGGTTTCCTTGAGAAATAGGTCACTATCTTGATTGATTATGGGAACACACACAATTTCATCCATAACAAGTTGGCTTCTTGATTGAACTATTTCATTTATCTAGCTCTAGAATTTTATGTTATGATTGTAGATGGTGGTACTATCAACTATTCAATAAAATTTCATAGTATTAAGTTGGCCATGGGAAACTACTTATTAGATTCTCCTATGTTTGCTACTTTGATGGGTAGAGTTGATATTGTTCTGGGAGTCTAGTGGCTCACCAATTTGGGCACTATTAAGATGAATTTTAAATAATTATTCATGTGTTTTCATTTGGAAGATAAGAAATTTGAGCTAAGACAATTAAAATCTAAATCTCTTCAACTTGTTAACTCTCATAAAATGACAAAGAATATTCTTAAGGGTGATAAGGGATTTGTAGACCACTTTTTTTTATGGAAGTAGAGCTAACTTAGCCATCTTCACCTCTTGATCTACCATGAATAATTGATGTTCATTCTATTATTTTTGGAGACATGACACAAGGGATTCCACCTAGCTACATGCATGATCATGCTATCACACTTATTACTAGTAGTGCAACACCCAAAATCAAGCCATATAAGTATCCCTAGTCCCAAAAAAGTGAAATTGAAAGGATGGTACAAGAGATGTTAGATGTAGGAATCAATCACCATAACCAAAGCAAATACGCATCACTAGTTATCATGGTGAGAAATAAATATGACACTTAGAGGATGTGCCCTGACTATAGAGAACTCAACAAGTACACTATAAAAGATAAGTTTTAAATTCCTATCATTGATGATTTACTAGATGAATTAAATGGTGATATTTATTTTACCAAGTTAGATCTACATTCTGGGTATCATTAAATCAGGATCTGTGACGAAGACATACTCAAAACTGCTTTCAAGACTCATGAAGGCCATTATAAGTTTTTGGTTATGCATTTTGGCCTAAAAAATGCACCACCTACTTTTTAGTGCTTGATGAATACTATTTTAAGCCATTTTTGAGGAAATTTATTTTGGTATTCTTTGATGATATCCTCATTTATAGTAAAAATTGGGTAGACCATTTACAATATGCGAAACATGTACTCTCTATTTTAGAGAAAAATCAATTATATGCCCAACCTTCCAAATGTAATTTTGGTGCTAGTGAGGTTGAATATTTGGATCATTTGGTATCTTATGGAGTGAAATTGGGTCCTAAAAAATCCAAGCAATGGTAGATTGGCCAATTCTTAAGACACTCAAGCAACTTCAGGGATTTTTGTGACTTACTAGTTATTACCACATATTTATCAAAAATTATGGTAGTATTTTAGCCCCACTTACCTCTTTGTTCAATAAAGACTCATTTTAATGGACTGATGTAGCTATTTGGGCATTTGAATAATTGAAATTAACTATGTGCACTACTCTAATATTGGCCACTCTTGATTTTTCTAAGACTTTTATGGTTGAATGTAATGCATCTAGGAAAGGTATGGGTATTATACTCATGCAAGAACATAAACCAATGGAATTTAAAAGTCATCAACCCAAGGTTAAAAATCAGCACAAGCCCATCTATGAGAAGGAAATGATGGTCATTTTGCATGCAGTCAAACAATGGGGACCTTATTTGATAGGTCATCCCTTTCAAGTAAAAACTAATCATAATAGTCTTAAATATTTTTTAGAATAAATGTTGTCATGTGAAGAAAAATAGAAATGGGTAACTAAGATGCTAGGATATGATTTTGAAATAGTCTAAAAAAAAATGTAAGGACAATGTGGTGGCATATGCACTATGCAGATAAGATGAATCAATTGAGGCATTGTTATTTTCCATAACCAATTTATAGGTAGATTGCCTAGAGAAAGCATGATCAACATGGGAACATGATAGTAATGCTCATGATTAAATTCAAAATATTTATTAGGGTTTATATGGACTTGAAAAATTCACATGGAAATGTAATTCATTATGGTAAAAAAATAGATTGTACTTATGTAAAAATTCTCTTCTTAAACAAAAAATCCTTCAATAACTTCATGTAACTCCAATTGGGGGTCATTCAGGATTTTTGAAAACATATCATAGGATCAAGAAAGATTTTTTTTTAGGAAGGTATCAAGGTGTATGTCCAAAAATATGTGGTTGAATGTATGATCTTTCAAAAAAATAAAGGCAAAACCATCAAAACTCAAGTCTTTTACAACCTTTATCTATCCCTAGCCAGCATTAGGAAGAGGTCTCTATGGATTTCATTATAGGATTACCAAGATCTGATGGTTAAAATTTTATCATGGTTTTTCTATATCATCTCAATAATTATTGTAATCTTTTATCATTATCCCATCCATTTTCTGCTTGTATAGCAGCTTCTGCTTTTCTCAATACAATTAAAAAGTTGCATGGGACTCCTAAGATCATTGTCAGTGATAGAGATCCATTTTTTAATAGTAATTTTTATACTCAATTATTTAAATTTTTAGGCACTCAATTAGATAATAGTTCATCCTATCATCCTCAATCTGATGGAAAAACTAAGGTAGTCAACAAATGTCTGGAAGGATATCTCTATTGTTTTGTTTTTGATAAATAGGATAAATGGG
Organism: Torreya grandis; assembly: GCA_037957365.1. Lineage (NCBI taxonomy): Eukaryota > Viridiplantae > Streptophyta > Pinopsida > Cupressales > Taxaceae > Torreya > Torreya grandis. Next base: position 1,245,464 of record JARHVA010005043.1, on the reverse strand, counting down.
TTCATTGGTTGCCATGTGTTGAATGGTGGTATAATAATTCTATTAATAGTTCTTCCTAAATGTCTCCTTTTATGGAATTATATGGATACCATCCTCCATCCATAACTTCCACCTTGAAGGTCCATCCTAAGGTTCGTGTAGTTAGAAAACATATTCACCATCAATAGGTTGTCCTTTCAAGTTTGTATGAAAATTTAGCTATGGCCCAGAATCGCATGAAACAAAAACCATATCAACATAGAAGTGAGATGAATTTTTAAATTGGTGATTGGGTATTTATTCACTTATATCCATATAAACATATGTCAATGAAGAAATAAAAAAGGATAACGAGTTGTCCCCTAAGTATTATGGGCCTTATCAAATATTGAAAAAAAATTGTACTGTGGCCTACAAGTTAGATTTTCCTTCATCCACTCTCATACATCTAGTATTTCATGTATCATTCCTAAAGAAATCATTGTACATAGAGTTACCATTTAAATAGAACTATAATAATTAGATAAGGAATGTAAAGTTATTCTTAATCTTGACGAGATCCTTCAATGATTCACCAAGCAACTACATTCTAGAGCAATTACATAATGCCTGGTTAAATGGAATAATATTACATACGAAGATGCCATTTATGTAATAGCATCCAGAGTTGCCACAACATTGTTTTGAAGGGGAAGTTATTGTTATGCCCTTAACCATTGGTGAGTCTAGGGATATGTGTGGCCGACTTAGGCTTACATACCTCTTTTATTTACTTTTTACTTTTATTTATGTTCTTAGATAGGTTGGTATATGGAGTACCCTTGCCTAAGTATATTATATATATAGGAGGTAGTGGTTATTTTTTAATCATCATGTGTGAAGTATTTTTCTAATAGTACATTGTTGTGGAGTTTTCCCCCTCAAATTGGCTTCACTATATTATCCAATATTATATTTAACTATAAATTATTGTTGTGAATCTCTAATATTTTATTATTATATGAAATATAAAATCATTCTATACAAATATCTAAGTAATTTCATTACAAAATGTTATGTTTTTTATGTGTAGGGTGCCATGGACTGCATCTATAATATAACATATAATTTATATGCTATCTTTAACATGGAATCCATTCACTTTCAAAGTGAGATTGGATGCCATGATGATTCCAAAATATAGGACTTGCTTTCCCTTAATGATGATTATAAGGAGAGTAACCTAGAACTTATTAATGTGTACTATGTCACTTGGCCCATACAATCAGTTTAATAACAACATATAAGCTCACTCTCCTTGAAACATCTTGTTTGTGTATGCATCAAAGTATTCCTTTTTAACCCAATTATCCACATCCTCAGCAAAATAATTGAGGAACTCATAGATATTATGGGTATATTCCCAAATGTCTACTATCTCTTTATCATAACTGATACTGTATTATGGGAGGTTGTAGTATTACTTGAATGCAAGCCTAGAGATGTCCAAAAATTTAAATCTAATTTTTTAGGTACAAAATATCCATAATACACTCAAAATAAATTAGTAGATTACCATAGATGTATGTACACATGAGTACTTCCATATTGGAAGCCATTTCATTTAGTCCTAAGACCCTCATAGATATAAAGTCATTGGAAATCTCTACATCATCATGCTCTGGTTCATCATCAATATCAATAAGTTGTATATCTTCAATGGTTTTGCATATCTTATTGTAATATTGTACCTCATTATTACCTATAGGAACATAGTGTCACAAAACTCCTAATTTGGTCTGGGATTAGAAGTAGACTCAAAAATCTCTAAATTATTTATTCTTCATATGTATAATATGTTAGGAGTGTATTATGGGATTTGGAGGGAAACCAAGGAAAAGATATTGGATTATTTAGATGCATATAATATAAATAATGGTGTGCTAAATTGAGACAAGACCTTATATAAATATGTGATGTTTTTAGTAGTAATTTCTTTAGAGTAGTGTATCATGTGAATTAAACTCTAAATGATTGTTCTTGATATTAATGTATCCATTTATTTATTGGGAATTAATTAAATTTTTAGAAAATAATCTCCATTTATATTGGTTAGCAATGATGGGACTCGTCCAACTTTTAGATCATGGTTTCCCCAAATTGAATTAATAGTCTTAAGGATCATGGTATGCACATGCCTAATTTATTGACATTATACATTTACTTTGGGTTATCCACATGTAATTTGAATTTTATTGGTCTATTTTTATCACTATTCCCAATAGGTATAATCAGGATATATTTGATCTAATAGTTTTGACTGTATGACTTGACCACTTGAGTGCATAAAACACACATGGAATTTTATGTTTGTGTTCGGGTCTAACCTATAAATTTTTATGAATTCTTCAAGACTTCTAGATATATGAAATATCTAACTCTTATGGGTACATAGATATAGGTGGAACCTCATCATTCGTTAGGGCCTCTCAGGGTTTTGATATTAATTACACCTCTAGGTGCCTAGAGATACATGGAACCTCCTCATTGGTTTTGAAATCCCAAGGATATGATAAATCTAACACCTCTATATATAAAAATATAAGTGGTTCCCCTTGATTAGTTTAAGACTCTTGGGGTTATAAAAACTCAAACACCTTCGGGTGCACTGAGCCACATTGCACATCCTCATTGGTTTAAGCCTCACATGGATATAACGTAGCTAACACCTATATATGTGTGGATATATTCCATTCATCCTCATTGGTATAGGACTCTTAGGTATCTAATATATCTAATGCCTATGGTTTTATGTAGACTCATGGTGCATCGTTATTTATTCAAGCCTCATGAGGTTGTCAAAACTATGACACCTCTATGTTCATAAAGACACACAACAACTCCTTATTTGTTTGATCCTTTTAATAATATGAAATATATTAATAATATAGGTACATGAGGATATCTAGCACCTCCTCATTCTTTCAATACTCCTTGGGTTATGACACTTCCATGTTCATGGAGACATGTGGTGCCTCGTCATTGGTTTGAGCCTCTTGAGACTCTAAAATTTATGACACCTATAAGTGAAACAATACATGTGGCACCTCCTTATTTTTTTTGTCCTCCTAAGGATCTAACATCTATGATGTATCCATGTTATGAAGACATGTGGAAACCCATCATTGATTTTGGCCTCCTAGGGATATGGTAATCATGACACCTATTATACTTACAAAAAAATCCAAAAAAATAAATTAAGTCACCTAATAGAGTCACATAATAAAACATGCACTTGTTTATGTATAAGGGCTTTGGGAAAGCCACCTGGTACTCTAGGATTGGTGCCCTAGGATTAAGAGTCTAGAAGATGCATGTGCATGGATTTTTTTTAGAAAGTAATTAGAGCCTCCAAAATAAACCATGTATTAAAGGCATTCAATGGGACTAACTCTTTTCAAGGAAAATATATCTAAAATATCCCCAAATATTCAATTATAAACAAATGGACTATTATTATGGTTGCATAAAATATCAAGGAATATACTAGAATCGATAGAGGTTTGAGTATTTTTAAATTACCATGATGTAGAGGCCCCCTTTTCTTGTATTAAAATAGATGTGATGGTCACAAAAAAATATAATTGGTCAATTTTGTAATTTTTATATAATAACATGTCATATAAACCTATATTAGCTGGAGTATATGTGTCATAAAACTATTAAAAAAATGTTTCAAATTATGCAAAATCAATGTAATGTATATGATTTAGACCCAAATGTATTTTATAATAATGGAACATAATTGGATATTTTACAAGTGTGGAGGCCATGTATTCTTGACATGCCCCTAATGAATTCTGGAGATATTTAGTAGGTGTATAAATATCGAGGTCATGTATTAGAGACATGGTCCCACTAAAATATTTAAATACTAAGAAGGTGTATAAGTGTGAAGGTCATGTTTTAATAACATGCCCCCACTAAAATATAGAAACTATGAAAATTTTGAGATCATGATTCAATGACATTACCCCAATGATATCTCCCCTCATTTGATGTTACAAAGCTACGAGTTGGAAGGTACCTTACCTCAAATGGATAAGGTAGTTATATAATTGATTTATGAATCATGTATCATCTAGGTATAACATTTAAAAGTATACAAATTCAAATGTCCAAAAATCATACAATGGCACATAGGCCAACAAGTAAGTAATATATTCAAATGTTCCATAGGAAAGATAATAGCAAGCAATGTTATAAACTCAATGAAGTGACAATATGAATAAATGAAGTATAAAAAACTAGCATAAGCATATTATACTACTCCCTACATATATGTGTCAATAAAAATGTTATGTAGCATAAAATATCAAGTATACTATGAAAGATATGAGCATGGATATTGACATATGTAAGTGTTACCATATAAGCTAAAACTTGATAACGTATAATTTATCATGAAAAATTTGTAACCTGTATCAATCGTGATGAAAGAAAGTATATTTCATCAATGTAATATAAGATATTAGTAGAGGAAAGGTCCAATATCTATAAGTGGATAGATCATGTTTTTGGTATTCATGTGTTACACACAAATATTTTTAAAACATATGTGTATATAGGAATGAAATTATATGTTATCTACTAACATAAATCCAATAATATATATGTTAATGAGATAATAGACATGGCAACGCTAAATATTTTTGGATTTTGGAATTATCAAAATGTTTTTTTGTAATTTACATAATATTTATTTTTTGTATTTTTTAATTTTGATAGAAATTTCATAAGATATCCAATGATCTCAAGATAAGAATTAAAATATTCAAGGATTAGTAAATGAGTAAAAAGTTTTGAATGAATTGTGTTATAAGTGTGCATAACAGAATTAGAAAATGTGTCACATTATTCTGGTAAGTTTGTACTTGGTATATGTAGTTTTCCTTTATCTATATTTGTTTTCTCATATATTGGTGATGGATTCAACCACTATGTACTAGTTCTTCAGGAATTATTAGATTGTCTAGTAAGTTATTGATTAGATCATAACATAGTCTATTGAATAGTTCATATTAACATTGTTTACCCTCTATGTGAGTAGTGAGAGCAAAATAATTTTGATATGAGTAAGGGCCTATAGTTTCACCATTTGTAACTAAATTTTGAACTTTCAATTTTAAGTTTTTCCTTTATTTTTGATTACTTCTATTATAAATCTTGCTTTAAATATTTAATTTTCCCATTCTACTTTTTATAATGTTGTTTTTTTAAATTATTCATTTTCATATTATGCCTTGTGCAATTTTTATTTATAATCATTTTAAAACATTACCTTTTGTAATTGTTCCTTTTCATATTTTAAATTTTTAAATTTATCTTTTTCATCTCGAAATGTTTTTAGATTATTTTCCTCTAGCTTTAACTTTTGAATCCTTTTTTGATCCAATTTTTTCATGTTCAATTTTTTTCTTAGAATTATCTTTTGGTATCCATATTATTTTTTTCACTTATGATTTAGGATAGATAAACATAATGTGAGTGGTTTTATTGATTGATGTATTGATGAACTATCTTTTCAATTTTATATTTTGTTATTTAATGAGAAAAAGACAATTTGTTTGATTCCCATGCAATCTATGATATGCACAATAGTATTTTGATTTCCTTATATGATGTATAGGAGGTAGTTGGATCACTTTTTTTTAATAATGTCTCATAAGATTTCACTTGGACTCCTAATAGCCTATTGTCCCCTTTTTGAATAACTTGTTTTAGATGTATTCTATTGTATATATTTATTTTGATTTGAAACCTTGTTAGGTATAACATATATAGATGAAGATGCAAACACATGATTGACACTATCATATTTTTTATTATGAAGGTATGTAATTTTATTTTTTAGTGATGTGATACATTAATGAAAATATTCATATTGATATTATAGGCATGTAACATAATTTTCCAATGATATGATCCTTAAACTGAAATATTAATTAGCTTCATTAAAATCCATAGGATGGACCACTTTACCCCTTGGAAAATTGATAGCCTGCATCTAGTTATAGGGATTTGAGCTATCACCCTCATTAGCATTAGGATGAGGAAGAGGTTATTTATTAACATTTTAAAATTTCAAAACAAACCCAAAATAAATATCACAAAGGCTAAGGAAATAAGGAGGAAAAACATTACCTATGTTATGCCCACATATAAATTAGATCTATAAAAAATAAAAGCAACAATCTCAAACCTTATAAATTTGAAACCCTCAAGAAAAACTTTGTAAGATTTTTGGACAATAATAATATAGGAATTTTAGGAGATTGGCTAGTTTTTTTGAAATCTAAGAAAGTTTTTTTTAGGAAAATTATATAGAAAGAAAAATCCCAAAAAATAGGGGAGAATATGTTATACTTGCATAACGTATGTTAAGATGTATTAAAAATATTAAATTGAATATTTTTAATATTCAGTATATAATTTTAACAAAAAATATATTTTTATTATTATGCAAACATAAACATGAAAAACCCCTGAGCAAATTTTAAAATCGAGTTTTTATGAATCATAAATAGGCAAAATAATGTGGATTGTTTCATAAGTAAAACCCCTATAATATATTTAATAAAGAATCAACAATAATGATAAATAAGGAATACATTTCCCATATCTGATAGACTATTTTTAACAAAATATTAAGTTTTATTAAACCCATTAATTAATTATAAAATAAGTAAACCATTCACCTTTTATGTCAATATTTACAAAAAATAAGAAATTGCAAAAATGGAAAAAAAAAACATACCAAATTTGGGTGAAGGTGGAGGTTTCTGAGTACACCTGATTGAGTTGACTCAAATTCTCAGGAAATTTATAGTTATGATATTATGTAATAGAAAATCCTAGGGCACACTAGGATTCAATAGGAAGACTTGGAGGTTTGGTTTACCAAATATTTAACCCTAAAATTTTTTAAGTGTAGGTATAGGGTTAAGAATCTATAAATAGTTCAAGTAAAAGGGTGACAAAATATTCTATAGTATACCAATTAATATAGACAATTAGATAAATAATATTATGATATTATAAAAATAATATTGATAAAAATAGTAGATTACAACTATTGAAATATATTGCACTAAATAATAAATAATAATGGTATGTAGCTAATTTGTTGTGCACAAGATGATTTGGCCTTAAAATAGTGTAACGTATGTAGGATCAATATTATATATCATTTATTAGATTTTAAAAATATCACTTCTTGGATTATATATTATCATTGGATCTGAACACTACCATCGATGTTAGTGTCTGACTATGATGTAGGTATCCACTATGGAATAATGATTAGATTGGGATGTGACCAAATTATTTATTATATGTTTTATTTCATGTTTATGATAGTGTATTTAGATATAGCATCCATGTGGTCACTTTTTATTATTAATCAAATACTAGCTCTTCACACACATCTTTACCGTTGGAATGAGTTTTGTTAAAAATTATGTTAGTGGGCTCATGGTGTTGAGCTACCCCAAATATCTCTCTATGAATCAACATTTAATAGATATCCAATACTTCAAGGAGGGCCTATAACTTATGTAGTTATCCCTTATGTGGGGAGAAGTGTGTGAAAAATGGTGAAATATACTATATGAATAAGCACGTAGTGATCTACCTTATAATTTGACAAATATCACTTGTAGACACCTAAAACTAGCCACTAATAACCTCCAACTAGGATTTTGATCAATTTCTACCAAAAATGCATAATTTGGCATAAAAACACTAAAACATGCTAAATAATGTGAACATGTCATATGAAAGCATCAATTTTTGCATGAGTATCATTAAATGAGGTAATGTAATTTATGAAGCAACTTGGATTAGATCATTTCAAGTCAAAATGACATTTTCACACCTAGGTGCCATGGATTGCTCTTTTTTACCAATTTTCTTGCTTGAGATGCATGGCTTTATTATTTTGTGTCAGAAACATCCTAAATGGGATAACGAATCAAATGCATCTAAAATTTCCCTCTAATTCCAATCCAGTAAAATTTTGAGCTAATAATATGACATTTTGATCAATTTGATTAATTTGTGTACCAATTGCCAAGATTTGCACCAAAATTGATAAAACGTGTTTAAAGCTAATCAATCTGAATTAAGAGCCTAAGTTAATTTTACATTGAACTATTTTAATATTTATTTTTATAAATTGATATTGAATAACTACATCACCAAATGACATAATTTATTGGAAAGACATCCCTAAGCCCTAAATACATAAAATATCTCATCATGCCCTCCCATACCTCATTAAGACCTTCCATGCCTATTTAATTAACCTCTATCCCAAATATTTATAAGTATATTTATTGAATTTAATCTCCAAAATTGAATGGATTCTTAGCCACACATCTCCATCTTTAGATGGATGGGTTAGGTTCATTCTGATCATTTTAAAAAATCTATAAATGGGAAGCCTTGGCCCTTAATTTTTAAGCTTAGACAGTGTAAATTTATAATGCTTAAATGAGTTAAAAAGCCATTTAGTTAGTTCTATAATTACAAATTATTGGGAGCCAATCTGAATCCATCACAATCCAAAGGTGCTAATAGGAGATGAAGGTGGCCACACTCTACTGAAGAATATCTCTTGAAGCACAAGCCGAACAAGCCAAAGGAGCCTTTTTCATAAATCAAGGATTTGGTAAGAAATTTTTGTTTTGTATTCATATCTCTCAATTATTTCCATTTCTAATTTTGTTCTCAAATGGTTTTTCCTCACTAATCTCCCCTTAGTGACTATGCCTAGAGGTGTTATGTTATTTAGTGTGCTTCTTTCATTTGATTTCATTTTGGAACTAACATGATACTAACCATCCTCTATTGAGTCAAATTCCTAGTCTACATAATGGCATACCAAGTAGAACCTCACCCAAAAAATTTGATCAAAAATCACCTAAAATAACCTAATAACCATTTCATTTTAGGATCTTAGAGTGTGGAAGCAAAGAAGGTGAAAATTTGAACAAAAATCCATTTTTCGTAAGTCATGGTTTTATTCTCAGGACTATGTAACCCGACTGAATTGTGTAACCCGACTTGACCCAACCCAACTTGACTAAATTGTGTAACCCAACCTGACCCAACTTGATCTATCTTGACTTGATTGTATGAATCCAAGAGCTCAATTTGTAAAGATATTTGTTTTATTTGGAAAAATAGTTAAAATCTAAAAGAAGTGATGAAAATTTTATTATAATATTTACTTAAACAAGTGATAAAAGAAGCCCAATCAATACTTTCACCCTTATTTTCAGATGTTATAAAATTAATTAGGCATTTTCACTTTGGTTTTAAAGAGAAAAACTTTCATGTTTATGTTCATTTTCTTAATTAATATTTCAAAGTTCACAACATAAAGCCAAGGAGCTAAATAACACCACCACACTTTTAAATTAAGTGATTTAATAATGAACACATTTTTAAAGTTTGTATTCAATAGATCATTCCTTAATTAGTTTTATTTAGCAAAAAAATAGATCTTGTGTGTATGCTCTCTCATCCATTCCCTTTAGGGAACTTTTGGGATCAAAAGCATTGCCTTTATTACAATGTTCTTTAGTCAAAGAAATGAAAGAGATGTTATAAAGGATCTCTTCAAGGACATACATGTCTTGAGTGACATAGAAAAAACCTTTAAAACTCTTTCACTTTTCATTTATTTTAATTGCATCTTGGCTTGTGAGGGGGACTTAATTACCTCCCATGAGTTTTATAAGGAAGCCTTGACCTAGGAATTCACTTCATAACATTATCATCAACCCTTATCCATAGGGCGGTATATAAAATAGGATTACATAAATAGGATGGGAGGTTTGAGTGGTTAAACCACTTCCTAGTGATGGGGCTAATCCTAGAATGTTAAGAACATTAGACATTACACTACATTGAGCAAGTGACAAATGTAGTGGTTATAAAAAAGGATAGACTGTTTTACAACAAGATAAGTTTTGTGGACCAAATTCGCATGTTACTTCTCTTCCATGTTGATGTAAAAGTCGTGTGCATCTAATCCTTCTAGAAACATTCAAAAACATATTAGTTAGTTAAACCCACTTTGTCATACATTATCAATTTAGGATTTAAGCTGATTAGTTTGTTAATTTATCTTTATTTTAGATTACTTATTTTTTGTTTGGAGTCAAAACTTGGTGTTAAAAAAATGACATAACTAAACACAGTGTTACCAAATTCCTTTTAACAAGGAGGCATTATGCTGCCTAAGTAAAAAACATCTTTTACATTATTCAAATTCATCATCATACACTTTGTGGCATATCTTCCAATTCATCATAGTTATGCTACCCATTTGAGTTTAAACCTTTTGCCACATTTTGTTTAAGTACCTCATTGATAGTTTAAATTAGAAATTGGTCTCTTCCAAGTTTTAAAGGTTAATGTGTTAAATTGGGTTTGCCACTTTGCACTTGACTTTATTTAACTTGAGTTCAATTTCTAATTTCAATTGAGGGTCATTTTTGGACTTAACATCATTATCATAATTTTATAAGACTCAAGTCATATTTTTTATCATTCACACTTTGAGTTCTAGGCCACATTTTGTTCTATCCACCCTATTTTTCTATTTATCTTGAGTTTATTTGATAACACACTTTTTCATTAAGGATTTTTCCAAATTTTTGTGTGTGTGTATCATTTGAGTTAACGGGAGTAATGTTACACTACCAAATTTGTGTTAAAACCATTTATTGTTAGAGTCTTAAAATAAAGTCTTTATCACACCTTTTGAGTATTTTAGCATTATTAGGTTTCTCAAATTATTTGAAACTTCTTTCATAAACCTCTTTGCATATAATCCAAGTTCTTCCAAATTTTAACCATTTTGAGGTTTCTTTGAGAGCCTTTATCTAGCACTGTTACGCCATTCACCTTTTCCTAGATTATCAATCAAAAGAATTTGGTTATTCCATTATTTAGGAGAAAATAAACTATGTCCAAGTCCTTTTTGTTTCATACCTCATACTTATTGATCAAGTTTATGTCCAAGATTAAAATGCCTAGTTTTTGTTAGAAGTGTTTCAAATCTATTAGATTAAATATCTCATATTGTAAAGTTTATATTTTGAAATTGTTTGGCCAAGAGTCCTAGAACATGCTTTGTTTGATCCTATATTTTGATGTCATGTTTGGCCAAAATACCTAAAAACTTTTGTTTTCCTAAATTAGACTACTTCAAAACACTTTGACCTAGAATTTATCATTTTGATTTATGGTACTTTTACTTGACCTTTTTATGTGAGATGTGTAAAATTATACACTTGACATTAGCTTGTTTTATCATAGGTTATTGTATAAATATTTTTTGATATACATATGCATATTTTTAACCTATTTAGACAAAGTTTAAACATCTTTTTATACATTTCCTTTTTCAAAGTTTATATAATTATACTCTCTTTTGACATGTAACATTTACTATAGATCCTAACATGTATTCCTACACTCATTATGGCCTCATGTATAATCCATGATTTATTAATGTGGTTGCATGAGAAGAACTGGTTTAGGACCCTTATAGAGATAATGTTGCTTATGAGACAAATTATTATCTAACATATAACATTAAAGTATGGGCATATAGGCAAGACCCACCGGCTCTTTACTTGGTAAATATGCCTCCATATGTATAATATGATCAAAAACAAATAGAGTAGTATCTAGCTTCAATACCTACAATTAAGGAACTAGTTCCTTAATAACAATACTATGTTAATGTACCACCTACATATTATCATTATCTCTTTGAGCATCACTTGTTGGGAATTAAGGGAAATTTTTTGGTTAGAGATATAGAAGTAGGGGTCAGGTTTCTAATAGACTTCCACCACAATAATTTGTCAAGCCTAGTAAGCATGCTTTATAACATAATTTATAATTAATAGGCTTCTTTTAGTAATCCTTTAGATCTATTCCAAATGACATATTAGGACCCTAGTATGATTTTCAAAGTCAACGACCTCATGGAGGACCACTTTGTACAAATTCAAATAATATACCAAACAAACTTGAACCTACCACATAATTTTAACCAGATGACCATGTCTAATATACCTCTAATAGATTTAGTTCCTTCAATAGGATTATTAATTGAATTGACTAGTTAGTAAAATTAGGGTGTAGACCCCTTCAAACAAAACACTTTGGTTGATAACTTATTTCATACCCAAATCATTGTAGAAGTGTCCCTCTACTTCTATGTAGAATATTTAGCAAAACATAGTGTATAATGTACAAACAAAATCTAAACCAAAGAGGTGTAAATAACCCAATAGCTAATACATAAATGAGTGTGACTTTAGTTAACACCATGAGTGGTTCTCTAAATTATGGAGTAGGAGTTCTTATCCTAACCTCAACCAAAAACTACTACTAATCCTCAACCAATTGCTTCTTCAAGTACTCAACCAAAAAGATTAAGTAATCAGCCAGTGATGAATACCATGCCTTAAAATGTGATGAATCTTATTCAATAAAAAATGATTAATATTCCACAAAAATAGGAAAAGTATAACATACCAACTTAGTAGAGGTAGAATATATTTTCACCTCAACACAGGTCAACCAATGTTCCACCTTGCCAAGTAGTAGTGAACATACCTCTTTTATCACAAACCAATATAACAATTCAAATCCAAATGATGTCTAATAAAAAGTTTTCAACTATGAGTTATTATCTACAACATGAATCTAGTTCCCAATAGTTATTAATGAAAAAAATAGGTTTTAATGTTCCTCATGTACCAATCAGGTAACCTATACCTTTTGTGTAGAATATGCCACTAGTTCAATGATAGGGTCTTGGTTCATAAGTACCCCCTTAATAGAAAGGTTTGATTAGTTATATATAGGTCCTTATTCAACCCCATCAGGCATAATATATCCATATCTCTCCATCCAAACCTCAAAATCCCCAAAGTTAGACCTATTTACCTAAAGTAAACTAGAATATTACACAACCACAAATATAATTTCAATTATTACATTCTAATCCATGTATGTATATTCTTTGTCTATTTCCTAATAAAACCAACATAGCCCAATAAATACATCCATCATACCCTAGTCAAAGTGTTTCACTTGTGACCACTCAAACATCTACCCAAGCCAATGTTTCACCTCAAGCCAATATTCCCTCTAGTTTCCTAGCCTAAGAACTATAATAGATAAAGGATGTGATTACTACCATCCAAGCTAGGAAATAGACTAAAATTTTTAAGTTGGATGATGTGTGTTCTTATCCATTTAACATGGAGTACATGCAAATAACATTTCTTTCTGGATATGAACAACTAAAATTTGATAAATACAATGGGAAAGGTGACCCCAAGGCTCATTTGATCATGTTTTTCATTGCATGCCAACTAGTGGCATATAGTGACATATACCTTTTGTTTTTTATTGAAAAGGATTATATTAGGATAAGCCTTGGAGTGGTTCTTGAAGTTGCCTAAGAATTTAGTATCTAATTTTGATGATCTTTCAAATAAGTTTCTACAACACTTTCCATACAATCTCAAATAGGAGATTTCATTGGTAAACTTGACATAAGCCAAGAAAAAGGATGGTTAGAGTATTAAAATTTATCTATAATGATAGAAATCCCTTACAAGCTAATTCACCCATAGTTTACTAGATAAAAAATTAGTTATTGTGTTTACCAAAAACTTTCACAGTGAGATATCCTATCATCTAGAACTGTAGTGTGTGCATACCTTTAAGGATATCATTTACAAAGGTTTATTGATCAAGTGAGACTTTATCAATAAATGGATCATTAATATTACCTCATATAATTAGAATCAAGTTACCAATCTAGGAAATGGCCAAAACAAACATCAAATCTAAGCATAAGCATTATAACTGGATTAGGCCAATAACAGTGATAAACCAAGGCAATCCCACTAAATCAAAAATGTTATTCAAGATAGATTAACCGAGTCACATCACTTCCAAATGGTGAAAACACAATGTACTTAGACCATACATCATATCCAAATTACTCCAAAACCATAACCTTTTTAGTTAATGTAGTGAATACAACCACCCATGCCCGTTCAATAAAAACAACAACCTTTGCCATTGCAAGCCCTCCTCAAAAAATCACAGTGCCTACTCATCACATTTTTGGTCAACTTGGAGAGCATATTGAATATGTGGTTCTCAAGCTCACCACCACTAATCTTATTACTTGGACTATACTGAAACATTATCCTCAAGGCATCCCTTATCTTTATTGGTACCACCAAAATGAATTCTATCAATATCATTGGATTAATAGACATAATTTGCATCATTTTGTGAAAATTAAACATTTGATTCATAATATGTTAGAGAATAGGGAGATAACATTGGATAATGGTTCTTTCAATTATAATAAAACCCATGAAATCTATCAAAACCCTTTTCCCCAACATAATAATCAACAAAAACAACAATGGCTAGTGCAACACCAACAACAAAAATTTCAAAAACAAAGGCCAAACTATCAAAATCAATAAAATCACCAACAACAAAACCAACAACATCTAAATAATGGACATAACCAATGTCAAAATGGAAACAACAAATAGACCTACCATATAGTTGAACATGACTACAATAGTGTTTTAGGTCATATTATAAGAGGTCACACTAACACCATCTCCATCAATCCAAGACCAAATACCAATCAATCATGGCCTCTATTAAACAATGACAATCAACCAACTCACATTGATAATCTTTCTCTGACCTAGGACCACATGCAGGTATACCACCGAACAAGGATTAATAATTTTGGACCCTTTACTGATAACTCATTATTACCTCATGACCATGCATAGTTGCACTACCAATCAAGATTATCTTCAAGAAGAAGAATTTGTGTGAGAAAATTAATGGCATTATGTTTAGAATAATAATTTTCTCACATAATTATTCTACCATAGAGATAAATTTGTTATCGATCATGGTCTTCTATTTAATCCTAATTCTGCAATCACAACTAAGGGGTCAAAGATTACCATACCATGCCTACATCCATCTACCACTTCACCTATAATTCAAATAACCATTCAACATCATAATAATATATTTAACACTAACTAAGAGAAGAATTATTAAATTATAGAACAATTATAAAAGACACCAACACAAATCTCCATTTTTAGATTTTTTGTGTATGTCAATAATCCACAAGGATATTTTGAACAAGCTCTTAAGTCCAATCCACTCTTTCAAGTGACATATCCCTTGATAAATTCCAAGCTTTAGTTCGACATCTAGCTCCAGCCCAATAAGTCACTTTCAATAAAATCGATATGTCATCACTTAGCCCACTACATAATAATCCATCATACATTGAAGTTTGCATAAAGTGACATAAAGTTAAATGTGTCATTATAGGTAATGGATCAAGTCTAAACATAGTGTATCTAAATCTCATCAAGATTCTCATATAGACAATGGTATATCTTCAAGCAAAAATGATAATGATCAAAACCTACTATAATGAAAAATGAGAATCACAAGGCACCATTTATTTCCTATTTATCCTTGGGACCTTAACCCATGATACACTTTTCCATGTGCTAGATCTCAATTTGTCATACAATATGCTTTTGGGTAGACCTTGGTTGCATGAAATTCATGTCATCCCATTGATGCTACACTAATGCATCAATTTCTCCCATTCATGGATGGAAGTTTGTATACTAGTATATTTACATCATTACGATCATTGAAAACACTTGGAGGCCAATTTCAAGAGTTATAACTATCATTTTGACATGAATCTAATGGCCAAGCAAGATAAGGGAAAAGTAATGCTCTTTAATTTATCAAAGGACAACTTCATTGATCTTAATATTCTTGATTACTTTAATCACATATTTCCATTTTAGATATCTAACCATTACACCATCTCACATAGTATCCCAAGAGAGTATTTAACCCATGACACCATTCATATCACCAACCTTCCATAAAACCCAAAATCCTTTGGAAGACCTAAATCCAAGCCACTTCATCCATAGTGGAAAAAAAAGTAAATTTAAAGGACCCATCATGTTTATAGTATAATATTACTTAGAGTAGGACCTTATTAAATGGGATGAATCATGGTTATACAATGACAAGGATGCCAATTATTAAGATAATACCAAGTATCATATTCTAAATAGGATCATGAGGAATCATGACTATGAAGTAAGATACCTCAGACCAAACCAACAAGGAGCATTTGAGACAATTTCCATGACCAAATACAAAGGGCCCTATGGACTTGGTTTTAAACCACCTAGGGATGATGACATATACCTTACTAATGTTCCATCACCATCAACTAGTGATGAGGATGCTGATAGTGAAGAAGAGTTTGATCATATCCTTTTTGATGACCTAGTTGAGACCAATCTATTTAACATCAATTTCATTTGTACCCTTAGACTAGTCATTTATCATAAACCATTACATTATATTATCCATAATTGACATATTGGTACCAATTAGAGTACAAAATGTTGATTGATGAGTTTCAAAATGATGAGGCTTTTTACAATTTTCTCAACTTAAAGATAATGTTTCATTGGGGGACCATAAATCATAGTTCTCAATCAAGTTAGATCTTAAAGCCTATTTTATAGAGTGGGTAAACACCCTTAGTTAAATTAAAATAATTAAACCATTGAAGTCACCAAGTGAAAACCTCTTTTAGGTGATTTCTAACCAAGGAAAAAGTAAATAAAAAGGCTAGTCTAGTGGTGAAAACCTATTTTAGGTGCCACTAGATGGTGTTGTTCAGCTTTATTCAACAATAGATCAAGATACCACAAAAAAAACATGTCTATGAGTTTGAGTTTAGTTTTAAATAACAAGAATATTTTGATTATATCCTTCAATATTTTCCAAACCTTTTTGTTACATGACCGAACCTCCCGTAAGGGGACTCTAATTCATCATGCCTAGGGGATCTCAAAGATTTAGTCCTAACAAAGGACTCTAATGTTACTAATCAATTCAAATCTTTTCCCACTATGATTGAATATGGTTTGACCATTCTAGTGGAAGATATACTAGAGGTGAACATTGGGTCCCCAGATGACCCAAAGTGGATCAAACTAGGCACATCTCTTACTAAGAAGGAGTGTGAGGTCTTTACAACCCTTTTAAGTGAATTTGTAGACATATTTGCATGGGTATAATATAGCATGCTAGGTTTGGACCCCTCCTTAGTTTTACACCACCCTATGTTCAATCATGATTCCAAATTGGTAAAATAAAAGTTGCATAAAATGCATCCTCATATTTCTATATTAGTGAAGAAAGAGTTGGAAAATCTCTTGGAAGAGGATGTATTTAATTTATTGACTATTCAGAGTGGATCTCCAATGTTGTGCTATTTAGAAAAAATCCATAAGGAATCAGAATCTATACTAATTTCCATGATATAAACAAAGATTTCCCCAAAGATGATTTTCTAATGCCAAATATTGACATGATAATCAACTCCATAGTTGGTTATGAAATGCGTTAATTAATGGATGGCTTTTTAGGGTACAACCAAATCAAGATAACACTAGAAGATCAACATAAGATAGCATTCACCACTCTATGGGGAACATTCTATTATTAGGATATGATGTTTGGTCTTAACAATGTACAGGCCACCTATCAAAGAGGCATGACTATAATATTTCATGATATGATGCATGACATTATTGAAGACAATGTTGATGACATTCTTGGTAAATAAAAGACTACGGCCTATCATCCAATAGTGCCATGTAGAATATCTAAGAGACTACATGAATACAAGGTTAGACTTAATCTTATAACATTTGTATTTGGATTCACATTAAGAAAATTACTAGACTTCATTGTGTCTCATTAAGGAATTGAAGGTCATCCAGCTAAAGTCCAAGCCATAATAGGGTTGAAACTACCAACTACTTTGAAACAAATCCATAGTTTTCATCACAAGGTTCAATCTATTTGATGCTTCATATCTTAATTAACTAAAAAATGATATCCTTTTACACATATTCTTATAAAAGGAGACATATTTCACTAAGATGATCACTACCAAAGAGATTTTTAGTATCTAAAGGATTATCTAGGAAAACCACCTATTTTTTTGCCTACTATACTAGGAAAGCCACTTTTGTTGTAACCATCTGCTACTGATAATGCCCTAGGGATAATTTTGGATCAATGTGATGATAATGGAAAAGAACATGTGTATTATCTAAGTCATACACTGGTCACATGTGAATATAACTATATGCCCATAGAAAAGGCCTATTTAGCCATGGTTTTCACAAGTTAAAACCTATGCCACTATATGTTAAATAATAATACCATGGTTATTTCAAAAGTAGATCCACTCAAGTATCTACTATCTAAAATATCTTTACAAGGCCACATGGCCAAATGGATCATGCTTCTAAATGAGTTTTACATTGATTACATCAACCAAAAATCCATTTAAGGTCTTGTTCTTAATGATCTACTTACTGAAGCAACCCTTGCTAATACATAGCCATTAACATTCTAATTTCTTGATGAATCCATAATGACCATCATTGACACACATATTAAAGAGAAGACTTGAAAGATATATTTTTATAGATCATTCATAGTACATGGATTGGGGGTAGGTCTTTTTTTATTATACTAGAGAGGGATCTAATCCCTAAATCATTAAATATTACCTTTCCTTGTACCAACAACATGGACAAATATGAATTACTTATTATAGGGCTTTGGTAAGTAGTACAATGTAAAATATCTCATCTCAAGGTTTATGGTGATTCTTAATTAATCAATAATCATATTACAAACCACTTTCAAACCAAATATGACATGCTAGTTTCTTATAAAGCCATGGTTGACACTCACAAACATTAGATCATCAGTGTTCAGTTTGAGCATATACCAAGAGAAAATAATATAATGACAAATGCTATGGATATTATTTCATCTATGATTTAATAAACCAACATAGCTAAAGAGTATCAATTCCTTGTCAAGAATTTACTAGCATCAAGTAATGAACCTTAAACCATCATGATGATTTTTTATATTATTTATCTTATCTCTAAATGGTATTCAAAACTTTACAACTACCTCCATGACCAAATTATTGTACTTGACCTATCCCAAAAACAAACCAAATCTTTCATCCACCAAACCATTCATTATACCTTACTTGGATCAACCATTTACCATTTTAGTTTTTATGGAACTCTACTTCATCGTTTAACTTTAGCAAAATTACACTAGCATTATGGGAAGTTCATGAAAGAGTGTGTGGAGCCCATATCGATGGGACAATCCTATCCAAAAATCTCTTATATACTAGTTATTAATGGCCCACAATAAACATACATGCAATTACATATGTAAATATATGTGACATGTGTTAATGATATGCCAATCTAATTCATGCACCAACCAAGACTCTAAAACCAATGTTGACACCATGGCCATTTTTTACATGGGTCCTTGAACTCATTGGAAAAATCAATCTCACCTCATCCAATGGTCATAAACATATCCTTACCAACACTGAATATTTCACTAAGTGGGTTGAATCTATACCCCTCACTTATGTGACTGAAAATCAAATTCACATGTTTATTTTTAACCATCTCATTTATCATTATGTTATCCCTTCTAACATTATATCTGATAATGGAGGATAATTCAAGAACAAGGATGTCTAGAAGCTATGTACTATATATAACATTACACAACATTTGTCTATGGCATATTAACTTAAAGGTAATGGTTAGTCTAAAGCCTCAAATAAAACCATTATTACCATTAAAAAAGAGATTATTAATGATGTCAATTTGGCACCTTTAGATATTCCACACCCTTTGGGCATACCATAACAATCACTGTACACCCAAATGAACAAATTTATATTTAGCTTTTTATGGTATTGAGGCCATTATTTCCATTCATATTGAGTTACCTTCTCTACACATCTCTTTCAATCATGTCTTGGATGATAAAGACTATCGAGTATCTCACCTAGAAAAATTAGAGTTACTTGATGAAAATTGCATGGAAGTGGTGAATAATCTTCAATCCTATTAGAACTAACTTTGAGGCCACTACAATTGGCATGTGAAACATAGAGAATTTGAGTGTGATGATCTTGTCCTTAAATAAAACCAAAATAATACCATTATTGAAAATAATCACAAAGGTAAGTTCAAACCCAACTAGGTTGGTCCTTTCATCATTATGAAAAACTATGGAATGTGAGCATATAAGCCTATTACACCAGACATACATGAACTCTATGAGCTAATGAAAATTATCCACCTCAATCAATATTATGCTTGAGTGACTTGGTGTATTGTCTAAAGGAATATTTCTAGTTGCATGATTTTATTAATATTCTTCTTTTTACTATACCATTTTACCATCCTATCAACCTATCACTTTTTCTATCACCTATCCATTTTACCATACCTTTCTCATCAACCAAATTATTCTCTCCTTCCCTACCTAGCCCTATGACCTTAGTTCTATTCCATTTTTTATAGAGCCATATTCAAAAAAAGGATTTAGATTCACTTTTAGTAGTTCTTTTATGCATTCTAGATAGAGGTAGTATTTTGGAGTACCATGACAACATTTTGGTAGTTGCATCCTTCATTTCTTATTCCATTCTCTATACCAAGTATGCATGATTATAATTTCCTATGGGTAAATTAGTGTCTCATCAGTCTTCTTACCAATTATAAATACCAACGGGAAAATTAGTACCATTAACCTATGCCATTGTATCCAAGTTATAATTGCCTATGAGAAAACTAGGGGCAACACTTGTTATTGTTCCTTGATATACCAACTAACCATTTCTTATGCCATATTGTTCCTCTTTTGTTTGATTTGGTTGTTGCACTAGTTATATTTCTCTATTTTAAGGTATAACTATAGTGACTTGAGGTCCTATCTTGGGACTATGTAGGCAGAACTTGATACTTTTTGAGGTTGGATCAATCACCCTAAGCCATACTCTCTCCATTTTGAGAGTATCTTCAACAACACTATCTTAATTTTATGAGCTTGGACCATTTAGTATCTCTTCATTCTCCATCAAGTTGAGATACTTATAAAATTCCAAAAACATTTATAAAATGATTAGAAAAACCAAAAACATTGACCACTTCTTTGCCTTAAGGATTTTGGGAACCCTTACTAAGTCAGAAGTAAATCACTTGTCATTTAGTTTCTCCATCCTTTTTGTCCCTTTCTCTCATTATCTCACCATTTTGTGAGTTCATTCCTATTCTTCTATCTCATCCATCATGTTTTTTTCATTAGTTATCATTTTCTTCCCATTTTTTACAAAAACTACATTTGGCCTAAAGTTTTTGCCAGATATTATGTCCATGGAACTATGTACATAGCATCCACTTA
The DNA here is from genome assembly GCA_037957365.1 of Torreya grandis. Taxonomy (NCBI): domain Eukaryota; kingdom Viridiplantae; phylum Streptophyta; class Pinopsida; order Cupressales; family Taxaceae; genus Torreya; species Torreya grandis. The sequence goes on along the minus strand of JARHVA010005043.1, from coordinate 1,223,981 downwards.
CCTAGTGCATATGGAGATAGCTCATCCACCCCATTCCCTTTATTTTATCCCCCCATCATGTTTATTTGTTAAATTGTTACCTATTTTCTAGGGGCAATGTTTATCTAATTTAAGTTGTGTTATTTGTACTAACATTAAGACTAACTATTATTTATTTATTTGTTTGTTTGTTGTTTGTGTGCCTATTTGTTTGCTTTTAGTAATATTGCCTTGATTCAATATATATTCATTCATTGGGTGATTACTTACACATTTAAAATTGAATCCATCTATATTCATGCATCTACATTGCCATCATGGTTTTTATCATTGGTGCATTATTTTTCCTTGAATGATAGATTTTAAGAGTTAGTCCTTATCCATATTTCACCCTAGTCCTCATGGAATTATATCATCAGGCTTATCATCATGTGATATAACAAAAATCCACTTAAATAAGTATAATTATCAAGGGCATCACCAACATCTCCTTGTCACAAGCAATCTTAATCATATTCCAAATAGAGTAATTAAATAACAAAAGAATTTTAACCTTTGTTAGTTTGGATAAGCATATCCCTACTAGCAAGTTAACCTAATTCATCTTTATCTTCTATGTCAAGTTACCTACATCATATTTTCCATCATCATCCAATCAATCATGTTTACCATAATTAGGGTCCAATGATTATAACTACCTATGGGTAAATCATTGTACACCATCCCACCTACACCTTTAGGAAAATAATTGTGTCCTCACAAAATTTAATTTATTTTTACCCAAATAGGGTCATTATTTTATCTTGTTTGTATATCCTAACTAGTGTAGCTCCATCTTCTCAATGATTATAATTACCTTTGAGAAAATCATTATGTTATCATACCATTTTTCCACTATCTGGGTACAATTATTACAACCACCTTTGGGCAAACTATTATACACCATCCCACTTATATTCTTAGTTATTTTGACTAATTTTTAAAAATTATTGTTTCCTCACCCCATCATCTTCATATATTATGTCCCCTCCTTCCACTTTTTCTTTCAATGGACCATTTGTCAACCTACTTGTGCCAATCGTTCCCTTGAGGGGGCATCATACAATACATCCATTGCTATTGAAATTGTAGGCACATAGGAAATTTTTATTATTTGAGAGTATATTTTTGTGCTTATACCTTGTAATGCCTTCAAAAATAGGGAAAAACTTTAGACACCTAAAACTAGACACCAATAACCTCCAACCAAGATTTTGACCAATTTCTACCAAAATAGACAATTTAGCGTATAAACAATACAACATGTAAAATGATGTGAACCAGTCATATTCAAGTGCCAATTTTGGCTAGATTATCATTAAATGAGTCAATTAAATTTATGAACCAACTGACTTTGATCAGACCATTATGATTTAAAATGACATTTTCACACTTGGGTGCTCTGGATTACTCTTTTCTACCAAATTTCTTGCATGAGACACGTGCCTTTAATATTTTGTGTCAAAAACATCCTAAATGGGATAATTGATCCAATAAATCTAACATTACATTATAATTCTAATCCATTCAAATTTTTAGCAAATAATATGAAATTTTGATTATTTGATTAATTTGTGCACCAATTGCCAAGATTTACACTAAATTTGATAAAAACATGTTTAAAGCTAATAAATTTGAATTAAGAGCCTAAGTTAATTTTCCATAGATATTTTTGAGTATTTATTTTTATAAATTCATATTAAATAGTTTCATCATCAAATGACATCATTTCTTGGAAAGACATCCCTAGGCCATAAATGCATAAAATATCTCATCAAGCCCTCCCATGCCTCATTAAGACCTTCCATGCATATTTAATGCCCCTCTATCATAAATATTTTTGAGGGAATTTATTTAATTTTTCCTCCAAAATTAAGTGGATTTTTATCCGCACATCTTCATCTTGAGAAGGATGGATCAGGTTCATTCTAATCATTTTGAAAAAATTATAAATGGCAAGCCTCATCCATTGATTTTTAAGCTTGTACAGTGTAAAGTTATAATGATTAAGTGAATAAAAAATACATTAATGTAGTGTTATAATTCCAAATTATTGTGATCCAAGACAAATAAATCATAATCCAAAGGTGCCAAGAGGAGATGAAGGTAGCCACACTCCATTGAAGAAGATCTCTTGAAGCACATGCTGAACAAGCCAAAGAAGGATCCTTTTAGAGCAATCAAGGATTTGGTAATAAATTTTTGTTTTGTATTCATATTTATAATTTGTTTCTATTTCTAATTGTGTTATCAAATGGTTTTTCTCAATAATCTCCCCCTAGTGACTAGGTGTAGAGTTGTTATGCTAGTTAGTGTATTTCTTTCATTTTGATTGGATTTTGGAACTAACATAATACTAATCATCATATCTTGACTCAAATTATTAGTCTACATCACTCATGGGATACTCTTTGAATACCTAAAACCTATAATATTATTAATCTTATGATTGATATAAAAATATGAGTGAAGATGGAATAATATAATGTTTTTGAAGTTGATTGATGTAGCTTTAGTAGGTGTTTTTATTCATTTTTTTATATGAGTAATGAGAATTATTATAATTATATTTATATCACACCATATAAAAATATATCATGGTAGGGTTTATTAAGATAAATAGATTTACCCATATATTTCTATCCAATAAAAAAATCTAGATATGGGGAATCTAAGGTTAAAGGAGTAGAGATATCATAGGGAAAAATGATGATATACTATCTCTAAATCATGCCAATTATTTACAAAATATAGATAAACATATAAACAATTTCTTATGCTAATATATACTAAAAATATGAAGTTCAAATAGTTTATATTTTGACATGATAATGATAACAATGTACTTGGTTCTAATGTTTATATATATTTAGATCTAAATCAAGTAGAATGTAGATTGAATCTAGATTCTAGACCAGTCATCTAATTCTATAAATTTTACCTCTCTATCTATAAACACTCATGTTATCTTGGGATTGTGGTGTTTATGTTACTATCTAACTCAAACATGTGTCTAATATAAAATACCATCTAAAATTAGATGTGACTATATAGATGCTTTGAGGTTTTATGTCACCTTAGCTCTAGTGCATTCAAATATGGGCCATGGAATATCACTACTTATCAAATAAAAACCCCCTATTTCTTCATCTTTATATTGGTTATGGGGAAAGGTAGTTAGTGGGAACATAGTTCTAATCTACCCTAAATACCCCTCTATCAATGAGTGTTACCTGCATATCTAATACTATAAAGAGGGAATCAAACATATTTATTTCTCCCCTACATGTTGGATTTTGTGTGAATCATTCAATGTGTGGTAATCAAGTAAAATATTAACCTAGCTTGTAACTTGTAAAATATCACTCTTGGTGTGTTAATTTAGTATTTTAGACATGTATATATGTTGTTCCTATGACTGATATAAAAATTGGAGAAAATCAAGAAGTTGTGTTCCCATAGTACTTGATTTAATTTTTTTGATAGGATTCCTTATGAGTAGGTAGTAATTTGATAGATGAGGAATGAGTGAGGATTTATATTATATTTATACCAATACCTTTGGATAATGTATCAAATTAAATCACTTAGGTCAACCATAGGAGTAAGTTTAATTTGTAAATTGGATGACCTTATGGCACTAGACACTTATATTAGGATATGACACTTGCATCAATGTAGGCATCTAACTACGACATAAATGTCTAGGAAGTTGGAAAATAGGTTTAGGTCAATAACTTGTAGATATGGAAGATAAGTAGGTTTATCACATTCTAAAAAATATAGAAGGCTTGGGTCATCATAATAAAATATATTATACTAAGAGATAAGTAATTATGCACAAAGAGATAGTGTATGCAAGAATTTTTTTAGTGAGAAAGGTTTAAAATATTAAGGTAAATCTATGATATTCCAATTGTATTATATTGAGTACTATATATTCTATAAATGGTGTCTACATCCCTCCCTTTAATATAGTAATGAAATTACTAGTTTAAAGGGAAAAAAATGTGTATGTGGCTATGTATAACAAACATTATATTTGCTTGAGTCAAACTTGAGTGATTTTTTGATGATTAACCTAAAACCAAGAACATGTTATAACAAAAAATCAATGCATAAATCTAAAGTTTAAACCATTGAACTGACTACTAAAATAGAGGAAGGATTAGGACTACACATGTATATTTATGTAATCATATTCCCTTTTGGTAATTTTATTTAAAATATTATATCATTATGAATCGTTTAAAATTATATAAAGAAATAATATAAAATATATAAGGAACATATATATAACTATAGAGAGATATATTGGAGGACACATGCCCAAAAGCTTAGATAAAATGGGAGTTTTCAACCAGTAATTGAGATTGGCTCAACCGTGAAACCCAATCATACTTATAATATGGTGAGTGTGATTGAGCCAAGTAAACTCAAACTATAAAATTGGTGATGACACATAATGTAATCAATTCCAAATTATAAAATTATCAATGTTGATTTATTTACTCACCTCACATATACCAAAAAGTGAATGAACCACTGTAGTAAATTGGCTCAATATAGTTCATAATAGTCCAGCCTAGTAGGTGATGGCATTCCCTTAATGTTTTTAGAATCTAAAACTAATTTTATTTTTCAATATTAAGTAAACATTACATAGTACATTCACCATATATATTTATGATGTTTAATTTGTGTATAAGGATATTACTAATTTATAGAATTATACTCAAATGTGTATTTGATTCATATATCTATGAATTTCGCCAATTTAAAAATCTATATAGTTTAGAGAACATGTTTCCATAACATGCCCCCACTTTAAATTTTAAATTGAAACTAGTAAGTGTAAATAATGCGTTTATAAAACATGACCCACTGTAATCTAAAATTTATAACTAGTGTATGTGTAGAGAAACATGTCTCTAAAACATGACTCCATCATATATGGAGAAATTTAAAAACTGATATAAGTGCTAACATGGAGGACATATTTCAAAAAAAAATCCCTATATTAATTTCATATATTGAATACAAAATAAGTGTGGTGAACATGTTTCCAAAACATGCCCTTACTAGATCTAAAACTATGACAAATATGGAAAACATGGTTTTCAAATCATGCCAGCACTAAAATTTGAATCTAAAAACTATTGTACATTTAGAGAACATGTTTCTAAAACATGCCCCAACTATATATTCTAATTTTGTGAATAATGTGAAATCCATGCCTCTATGTCATAAATAAACTAATATTCCTCCCCTTTTGATCTGATGGGAAAAAGAAATTGGCAGTCACCTTACCTTAAAAGGATAATAAAATTGGATTATTTGTAGATGAACCAAATAGCATATATAAGTAACATTTCTAGGTAGATATATTATTTAATCACAAATAATTTAATCACACCAAGTCTTAATATTCATGATGTAGATCATGGAAATGTCTAGATAGTAATAGTACACCATTAACAAGAAATCAAATATACACATAAGATAAATCAAAATGAGATCAAAATACAATGGTTTAAGGAGAACTCAAATAAGGGGAATGTTAAAATTATAAAAAATTAAAGGGATGTGAATTATTAAAATGTCCACAAAATAAAAAATGACATATTTAAATGTCAACATATAACAAACATTGATATATTCGAATGTCAAAGAGGCAAATAAAGGTCTAGGGGATGGAAAAAATGGAGTATATTAATTTATCAAATAATCAATAGAACATCAAGGCAATACACACAATTAATTACATGAATAAATGCATAAAAAACCAACATACATATATAATACAACCCCATGGGATCATATGTGTTAGAAAAAAATGTTAAGTGCATAGCATATCAAGTACACTATGAAATATACAATCATTAATAAAGGCATGTGTAAGTATATATTATCAATCATGATAATTTATAATAACCATATCGGTATATAACATAGAAATATCATGATAAAATAATAAGATGTCCCAATGTCCAAATGACATGAGTAGAGGGAAGGCCCAACATATGAATTTACATATATCATATATTTGTGTATGCATGTATCACATCCAGATAATACATGAAACACATGTGTGTGTGTGTGTGTGTGTGTGTGTGTGTGTGTGTGTGTGTGTGTGTGTGTGTGTGTGTGTGTGTGTGTGTGTGTGTGTGTGTTTGTGTGTTTCTATATATATATATATATATATATATATATATATATATATATATATATATATATATACCAAAAAAATAAATAAATAAAACTTCTAAAATCCAAGAATGTTTTGAGCGTTTACATGTATTATTAGCTCATTGGAATATATGTTGTTGGTTATATGTTTTTAAATGGAAAAAAAAAAAAAAAAATATATATATATATATATATATATATATATATATATATAATATATATATATATATATATATATATATATATATATATATATTCCATTTAAAAACATATATCCAACAACATATATTCCAATGAGCTAATAATACATGTAAACGCTCAAAACATTCTTGGATATTAGAAGTTTTATTTATTTATTTTTTTGGTATTTATGGAATATTGTGAAACCTTGCAGCCTTAAGTTTGATAATTTTAAATGGTACATAGCATGTTCCTCATAAATTTTTACATGTGTATTATAATAACCAATGTTATCATTTTCAAAATGGATCAATTTACCTTCATGAGAAACAAAATACATTATTGATTTTGGTCAATTTTATCTTCCAGTTGATATAACCAAAGAGTTCCCAATGGAAATGCATATGGATATTTTTGTGGCATAACCCAAACCTACATTTGAATTAATTTAATACCACATTAAATTGGTAGTGTTATGTTTACTAAGGAGTATTTTCAAACTCCTTATATTTTTAAGTCTTTTAGGTCAAAACCAATTTGTTATAAATGTCTTATATTACAAGTAGTTTTTTTTGTGCAGGCTAAATGTCTTTTAAGTAGTTTTTTTTTTGTATAGGATAAATGTATAATGTGATTATTAAATATTGTTTGTGTATTTTTTTTTATGTTTTACCATGGGTGTTTATATAGGATGTTAGACCTTGGATTGGTCCCATATTGAATATGTTTTGTATAACTCCCATTTAATGATTAGGAACACGACTTTTTTGCTCAGTTATTTTGGTAATTCACCTCTTTCCTTTATGAGAGGAATAAAAATTTGGTATTTATAATTGGATATGTTATGATATTTTAGATTAGTAAGTATGAATGAATCATATAGATGTAAATCCATATATAAAAGGGTAAGTCACTTCTAATGTTTATGTAATGCTATTTATTTCAATGGAGAAATAAGACCTATACTAAAAATCAATTGTAACTCCAAATCTAAAGGTCTAATGTTATACAATATGATTTATTTTTTAATTTAATGGTATAATATTGAATGGATTAATCATCCCATTGTTTTAAATTGTGAAAATGTTCTCATGTAAGTTTTGACACCTTATTGATATTAAAATCCATTAATAAATCATCTTCTAATGGTGAAACTGATAGGCTATAGAACCAATTTTGAGCCTAATAAAAAATTATCATATTGAATACCTTTATACAATGTTTTCATATTTTTACCATTGACAAAAAAATGTACATAGTTAATCATGCAGTCGAATGTGTCTTTATGAGTAAAAAAGAGAGGTAAATATGATAATTTAAAATCTTATGGATAAGGATATCTAGGTATATATTTTCAATAATTTTATTTTTGAATGAGGTAATATTTGCATTAGTATTATGGAAATCCATTTGTATTTGAGTTATATAACATGTTTTTGAAGACACCCAATAGTTATCATCATATAAATAAGATACTCCATGAGAATGGTGGTGCTTGGCATAGGTGTTATATTTGATTATAATCCACCACATTTATTAAATATAGGCATATGAGCATCATCATCCTCATGGATAATAAGTGCAATTTATAAATCACAAAATTTAGGATACTAATGTGGTAATGTTATTAGATATATAAATTATGTTGCCCTTGGTATATAATTTGAAGAGATTGGTTAATTAACCTTTTGTAGAGATATAACAATTGGTATTGGAGGTATTTTTTGTAAAGGAACCCATTTTGTTATGGTATAAACCATTTGATGAATTAATATTTTAGAAGATAAATATCCCTTGGTTTAATGACCCTAGATTTATATTTTTGAATATTCTGAGCTTTGTCACTTTATGTTTGTAGTGCTACCCTCTTATTGGTGCCTTAAAGTTACTTGGTAAAGATGTGATGTCTTGTTTAACCTTTTTTTTTAAATGTCAAATGAAGTGGAAAATTAATCATCACCCTTGATAAGGGTGATATTATTTTAAAATTTAGCATTATGGGAGTTTGAATTAATTTATTTAAAGGAATATCTAGTTTATAAGAAATATGTAAATCAATCATAATTAAATTGTGTCTTTTTCAAAACTTTTGATGATAATATAGAGGAGTATCTTGCTCATACATGTTATTTTTTTTGTTATAAATTCATGAAGGGTAGGATTAGATGACTCATATTATTGATGAGTCATGTATTTTCTGAAAATTCTACGCCTTACTAATTTGTATTATGTTTAATTTATATAAGGTGGATTATACCTTGTTCATTTTTTGCCCAACCCTTGTCCTTGGTATCCATATTTTAGAAAAGATTGAAGGCCAAAATTATATGATGGTGGTGTAGGAAGTAATGATAAAATTTATTTATCTTTTATAACATGGATAAACTGATATATTTAAATGGTGGGAGTATTGACCTAAGTATATGGATGGTAGCTACCACCTCTAAAATATTTGATATTTGATGAGTTAGCATTCGTAATAACAAAATACTAATCAATTTTACCTTTTATTTGATATGAATCTAAATATTTTCATAATTAGAGTCATTAAATAAATCAATATCATCCATGATTAGAGACATAAGTAACACAAATATTAGGACAAATTAGGTAAGAAAAATCTAATATGAAATGCTTACATAATAATGACGTTGAAAGATTGGGTTCACCAAATATTTAACACTAAAATGTATATATGGGTAATATCAGGTTAAAGGGGTAGAGATACCCTAGAGCACAATGATGATGAAATATCTCTAATGCAAGACAATTATTTATGAAACTCAGATAAACATATAGTGAATTTATTATGCTAAAATATGAAAAATATATAAAGTAAAACTATTATAGATACTATAATGATAATGAAAATAAAATAGTTATATATAATGATAATAAAAAAGTTAGATATAAAATAGGGAGAATGTAGATTGTATTTGGATTCTAGATTAGTCACTAAATTCTTGAAATTATACTTATGTATATGTGGACACTTATGTCAACCTAGGATAGTTACATTGACATTATTGCCTAACTCAGATATAGGTGTCTAGTATGGAATACATATTAAAACTGGATGCACCCACCTATATGCTTATGGGCTCTATCTTCTTAACACTGGTACATTCAAATATACTTAATGGACTATTACTCACCAAATATAAAAAACCTAGTTCTTCTTCTTTGTATTAGTTGCAGGAGAAAATGGGTTAGTGTGAATATAATTTCAAACTACCCCAATGACCACTCTATCAATGATCACTACCTACATAACCAATACTTTAAAGAGGGATTCATACTTATGTAGATCTCCCCTATGTATTATCTTAAGTGTGAATCATATAATGTGTGATCATAAAAAATAATAGTGACTAGGATTTTAGATTAGCAAATATAGATTATGGATTTATCCTTCAACACTTCAAACATATATATATGTTGTCCCTATGACTGATATGAAAACGAGATAAAATAGGGAAGCTTTGTTAACTTATGTTCTTGATTTAATGTTTTTCAATAGGTTTCCTTATGAATAGGTAAAAAGTTTCTAGGTGATGCATGAGGATTGATATTATATTTATACCAATCCCTTTAGTGAATATATCACATTAAATCTCTTCGGCCAACCATAATAATAGATTTCATTTGAAAATTACATGACTTTAGGGCACTAAACACTTTTGTTGACGTAGATATCTAACCTAGGTACAAGTGTCTGGGCAGTTGGAAAATAGGTGTAGGTTTAGAACATGCAAACATGGAAGATAAGTAGGTTTGTAACATTTTGGGCAAGATATGAGGCTTATGTCTTTAAAATAACATTGATTAGACTAAGACATAAGTATTTAGTTATATAGAGATAGTGTATGTGAGCTTTTTGTTACATTCAAAGGTATAGAAGATGAAGGTACATCCATGATATGTATTTTCCAAGTGTACAATATTATTTTAGATAAGGGTGAATGCTTTTGAAGATAGAGATATGAACCAATCATGTGAGGGTTTTGATAACTAGACCCACATCCAAAGAGAGTGTTTTTAACAATGGACCCATAACTAATACGGTTTAAATGATCGCACAACATTTACAAATCACAAAATGAGGGTTTTAAAGGTCCCACAACCATAACCATGACAATAAGAGGGTCTGAAGGATACCAAAACCTAAGCAACTCAAATAGTAAGAGGTTTTTAAGGATCCCACAACCATAACACCAAGAGGGTTTGAAGGATCCCATAACCTTAGTACGAATAATGAGGTTACTTCTCAATGAAACACAAATAATGAATGCACTTCAACATAACTTACTTGGAACTTTTGATGTAGAATAAGAGACCACCATGAAAAAAAATATATTTTATTAATCTTATATCTCCTAGGAACCTTTGCATATCATCCATGTAAATGAAACACAATAAATGGGAATTCCCTCCCACTCAGCCAAATAATAGGTAAGTCACAATAAGGAACTATCCAACTCTTTCTCAATAATATAGCCTCAACTTGATACAAAACAAGACTTTTTAGCTAAACATAATCAATACGCATATATTCTAAGATAAATCCCAAAAAATAGAAGAGGCAAGGCTGTAATACTCTATCATACACTCTAATAAGATAATTTTTGGTGTGGTTTCCTCTATCCACCATAATCAAAATTGATTAAAAGATTTGGTGAGTGACCAACCAAACTACCCAAGTGTTATAAAAGATAGCCCTAAAGAATCATTCCTTTACAATTGTGTATAGGGTACTAAATTAAGATGTCCAAAAGGCACCCCATTATTCAACCTCTATGAAACATATGGTATAGTTGGATGTAATCCCCCATAAATCTAGTCTTTAATGAATTTTCTTTACTTCCTCTATAAAACCTGAGTACAATAAGTGGGAATACATACCAACTTAACCTTAACATGGCCCAAAAATAGGCCTCTAAAATATCAAATCAGACTCCATATAACCTTGTGAGTATTCCTCTATAATCACCATTAACTTGATGTCCTGAGATTAGCTAGACAAGGGTTTCAAACCTATAAACCAATACAAAATAGTGGATAAACCTACATAGAAATAAAAATAGGGGAAAAACATCTATTATCCTCACCTATTTTGAGAATAATGGTGTGGATTCCTTTATCCTCAACACAAACAAAAAATATTTTGGTGGGGCATCCTTTATCCCCCACCATTAACCTCCCCTTGAAAAAATAGCTTCTAGCACTCCCAAAATATAGTTGAAGCTTTTGAGCATCAACTAAGAAGTGGTAATAAGACCTATACATAACTAATTAAGGAATTATACCAATCCTTTATCTTTGTATACATAGTTATGATGCCATGGATTTGTCACCTATCTTCTACAAATCTATTGCTTTAGTTTTTATGGACAAACACTACTTAGAATCTATCATTCTAGCATTTAGGGTATGCTAACCATCAACTTTATTTCTTCCCCACCAAGTGATCCATTTAAACTTCTAAGGGGTGGAGCTAGTGATGTATAATAATCCCAATCCTCTTAGATCTGATCCATCTTGACCTCCATGATCCTCCTATCATCCTTCCTTCCCACAGCCTATTGGAAGCTCCTTCCTCATCTATTACACATTATGAAACTAGTTGAGTAAAGCGTCACTCAAGAGGATCCACATAATGTATTCTAAATTTGGGTATGAGTTATTTTTGTCTTATTAATTTGAGTTATGAACTAATTTTTCCTACCCATGGGTTGAATTCAAAATCATTCCTCTACTCATATGTGCCATTTCAATTATATAATATTAAGGTTTTATATAATTCATAAATAGTTTTATAAGAAATAAGAATCACTTTACTGGTTAACTTGAGTTATCAATTAAATGGTTTATCTTTTTTATATGGTGGTGAACATAATTTCATGTTCATGATAATTAATACCAAAATGATCCATTATTTCTCATTAGTAAAAAATGTAGAGGGAATAATGAAAAAGGTACTTGAATGAGATATGGTCAAAATTAAAGGGTTATATTTAAATAATTTTGTTGTGTCTATCATTATATTATTCAACCCTATTTATAAATTATGATTTATATCTAAAGTATCTCTCATATAATTAACTACTGAAAAACTAGTTTACATAGACAATTATCTTATGGATGTTTGATTCAAAGAAGTCTGAGAAAAGGTTGAGGTCAACATATGGGATTCATTGAAAGAGTGAATGTCCAAGTATTTATATATAGTTTCCTTTGGTGCCACTAATTAAAATCATTCCAAAAAAATATAAGAAGACCCTATAATGCTAAAAAAATACAACAATTCAATGCCAATTTACACAAAAATTTGATGAGCATACAAAATGGTATTTTTTTTGGATGAAGTGGAAAATGTAAAATATCATTTCTTAAAATTAAATTGTGTCAAAAAATTACCTTTAATAGTCAAAGTTAATATGGAGTAAAATTATGTCCCTAAATGAAGAGACTATATTTTTTGTGTTAGATGCACTAATAGGAAATTTCATGATTAATGTGGGTGAGGAATCTATGGATGTAAATAAAATGATATTATATGTGATGTATATATTTTAAAATGCATGGACTAGAGATTATGGTACCCAAGGAGTACCTTCTAGAGTCATATGTCTAATTGGATAAGTTGTGATACATATGTAATAAATGGTAACACATGAAAAGAGGAATAAAAGTCAAATACTACCATAAAAGTTCATAACATATCAATAATCATTGAGATAAATTTATAAATTTCTTTATTTTACTCATTTTCTAGGATAGTATGGAATAAAATTTCCTGAAACACTACTTCATGCACTTTATACTCATAATTTAATGTGAAATAAGTGTAACAAGGAACTATATCTTTTAACCTTCATCATGTTGGTTCCCAATTGTATACCTCTTTCACTCAGCCTTAAACACTTGGGAGATAATGATAACCAATGATGGAAAACCCACTAGTATGTCATTCTAGCCAGGGAAGGCTTAGGCATCAAGATTAGACTGCATGCAAAAAATAACTGAGAGGCACCTATGGATGATATATTTAGATCCTTGATAATTTTGGCTCTGCCTAAACTAAGGTGAGATAACCTATGTGGTAGCTTGCTCACATGGAGATATTTTAGAATTCAATATCCATGGGGATTTTTATCACAAAGAACATATATGACTAGGGCATAACCAAGTTTTCACACTTCAATCATGAAAGGTTATCACATGAAATGCAAAATATGCTCTAATTCATATAGAAGTTACTAAAGATAGATGATGTTTTGACTTCAATCTTAATTCTATAAAATATTTCAATAAGGGCTGAATGGAAAACTATGGCACTAGAATTTAAAGCATAAACTACAAACACATTTCAAAAATGTAAAATGCTATGCATTTGTAAGGAAAACAACACTTATAATATGCAACAAGGTATATTATTTTTAGGGTAGGAAAGGGTATGACAAGTTAGATGATTAAAAAGAAGGATGGTGAAATGATGGTGGTTTCCAAACAATAAGGTATCTAGCAATATTTTAAGACAATATTCATCAGCAAATATGCATAAAAACCTTCAAATGCAAGGTAATGGTAAATAGAATATGATCCTTGAGAGACTAGAACATATACTAAAACTAATCTTTCAAATGCCTCTCCTTATCAAATCTATAAACCTAGGGTTCCCTAATAATTTAATAAATAATAGATTATAAAATAATGTATAAAGGGATTTATAATCCATATTGAAACCCAAAATGATAACTAGTAACTAGCATAGAATAAGATATCTAGTCAAAAATATTCAAAAAATAATTCACTTGCTATGCCCCTAACCTATCACATGTATTAGGATATGAATAGCAGACTTGTGGATTACTTATCCCTCTCTAATGCTATATCACATTTCTTTATGCATTCATTTGGTTAGTAGGTTGGCCTATGGAGTAACCATGGCCTAGATAGATTATATATAGGAGGTAGTGGGTAATTATTTATCATCATATTGTGAATTATACTCTTATTAAAACTTGTGGAGGTTTCCCCCTCGAAGTGGCTTGTCTATTATCATATATTATGATATATTTTAGTCATATTTGGACCTATTTCTACTATTCTACCTTATTGTTGAAGTAATTACATTACAAGTGGTATCAGAGCTGTGATTTAGGCAATCTTGTGGGTGAAACCCTAATTTTTTAAATTTGGATATATCAAAAAAATGGTTTAAAATTTCTCTAAATTTTTTTACTAGAGGTGAGAAATCACTAAATTAAGATTCGATTAAAATTTTAGCTCATTTTGATCTTTTTTATAAAATTTATCACCATTTTAGGGTTTTTCATAAAATTACTCTATAGTGAACAATTCAAAGAATTTTTGAGTTATTTAAATTTTTGGAAAGATTATAAAATTTTGTCTAGGGTATGTTATCTGTATGTTTTGATTTGAGGCTGAAATAAGTCCAAAATCACTTGGTCAAAGTTGGGTCAAAAGTGCCAATCAGGGTCAACATCGTAAAGCACTTTTATGGTAGGTCCACAAACTTGGGGCCAAGGAAAGGGTGCTAAAACTCTATGTAAAACTCCTAAAAAGGAAGAAATGGATTTAGAAGGGGGATGTTCTATATCCTTTATACCAAGGTTCTCTGACATAAATCATAAAATGAACCAGCTTGACTATAGTTTGTAAGGCATTCAAAGTGAGGTGCAATGAATACAATCTAATATGAAATACATAAAAGATAGTTTGGTAGATATCATGATGGCTTTGAAAAATAATAAGTCAAATCATCTAGCTATCACTATGGCACAACCATAGTAGGGTGGTTCTCCCAACCAGTCTACTTCAAATCCAACTACATTTCCATAGAGGAACCTATTACCAAACGTTGATATGCACAAATTTGATGGAAAAGATACACTTAATTAGATTAACCAAATGGATAATTTTTTTGATCTATATTAGATCCTAGGTGGATAAAAGGTTACAATGGTATCCTTGTATCTTGAACGTGATAAATTCATATGGTATTGATGGTTGTGTTCTTAAAAGAAAAATATGACTCTCAGTGTCACGTGGTCAATTTTTATAGAGGAGCTACAATTACACTATGGAAATAGTGTGATAGAGAATTAATTTAGCTAACTACGAAAATAGCAATAGACTGACTCTGTCAAGGATTATATTCATTATTTTAAAAACCTATCCTTATGTGTGGAGACAATTTCTAAGGAGAAATTGAATGACCTATTTTTGGATGGACTCAAGGACCAAATTAAACATGAGGTATGCTTGTTTTATCCACTCAAGATTTATGATTCTATTATCATGGCATGTAGAGCTGAGGAAAAATTCATAGCCAAATTATCAATTACTAGAATATGAAATATTGGCTATGAAATATTGGCTATTCTAGTAATTGATAATTTACTTGATGAGTTGCATGGTGCTAATTATTTCATAAAATTTGATCTTCACTTGGGGTACCATCAAATTAGAATCAAGGATGAAGATGTTCATAAAACTACTTTTAGAATGTATGAGGGCCATTATGAGTTTTTGGTAATGCCCTTTTGTATTAAAAATGGACCATATACTTTTTAGAGATTGATGAACACTATTTTTAGGACTTTTTAAAGGAAGTTTGTGATATTTTTTTTGATGACATATTGATTTATATTCAGACATGGGAAGCACATCTACATCTGAAATACATGTTGATAGTTTTGGAGGAGCATCAAATTTATGGAATCCATCCAAATGTGCTTTTGGAGTATATGAGGTAGAGGACCTAGGTCACATTGTTTCCCATAAAGCTGTCAAATTTGATCCCTAGAAGGTCAAAGCTATGATGGAATGGCCCATGCCAAAAACTCTCAAAAACCTCTGAGGGTTCCTATGACTAACAGGTTACTACCGAATATTTCTAAAAGGTTATGGAAGCATAACAACTCCACTCACTACATTGATAAAGAAGGATTCCTTCCATTAATGCCACAACTAAATCATTTGAGAAAATAAAAGTAGCTATGTGCACCACTATAGTTTTGGCTACTTTAGAATTCTCAAAGACATTCACTATTGAATGTGATGCTTCTAGATCTAGGTTGGGAGTAGGAGTAATGTAGGAAGGAAGACCTATTGAATTTGAGAGTCATCAATTCAAAGGTAATAATATAAAAAAACCTATCTACGAGAAAGAAATGATGGCTATTCTTCATGTAGTTAAACAATGGAGGCCCTATCTTATGGGTAGGCACTTTAAGGTGAAAACAAATCATGATAGTCTCAAATACTTTTTGGATCAAATATTATCATCTAATGAACAACAAAAGTGGGTAACCAAAATGTTGGATTATGATTTTTAAATCATCTACAAGAAGGGTAAAGATAATATAGTAGCAGATGTACTATCCAGATGTGATACATCCACAGAAGCATTACTTTGTGCAATGTCCATGTTGCAAGTAGATTGGGTGAATGAAGCCAAGTTAGAATGGAAGCAAGAAAATGATACTTATGTTATAATTTATAATCTCTAGTAAGGTAGTTTATCCTCTAAAAAATTTGAATGGAAAGGTAATGTCCAATGGTATAAGGGTAGGTTACACTTGTGCAAAGATTTAGAGCTTAAGCATAAGACTCTTATGCAGTTGCATGTATCTCCAATTGTAGGACACTCAAGGTTATTTAAAAATTATTATAGACTTAAGAAAAATTATTTTGGTAAGGAATCAAGGGATATGTACAAAATTTTGTGGTAGAATGCTTGATATGCCAATAGAATAACACTACGATAGTTAGGACCCCGAGTTTGTTACAACCATTAGCAATTCCTATTCAAAGGTGGGAGGAGGTTTCCATGGATTTCATCATAGGGTTGCCTTGTTCTGAAGGTAAGAATGTTATCTTGGTCATTATGGATAGGCTTACAAAATATTCCCATTTTTTGTGCTCTCTCACACCCATTTTCAGCAAGTACAGTAACAACTATTTTTCTAGAGGTAGTTCTAAAATTACATGGAACCCCAAAAATAAGTGTAAGTGATCATGACCATATTTTCACTAGTAATTTCTAGATTAAACTATTTTACTATTTGGGTACTCATCTAGCTCATAGCTCATCTTACCACCCCCAATATGAGAGACAAACAAAAGTGATTAACAAATGTTTAAAGGGGTATCTCTATTGTTTTGTATCAAATAAATAGGAACATTGGGTTAAATAGATACCACTTATAGAATGGTGATATAGCACATCTTTCCATACCTCTTCTAAAATGTCTCCATTTCTAGCACTATATGGTTACCATCCACCTTCCATCACTTCTTCATTAAAGGTGCAAACCAAGGTTTGATATGTGGAGGAGAACATTTAGCATCAACAAGAGGTTTTGGCTAGTTTGAGAGAGAATTTGGTATTGGAACACAACAAGATGAAGAAAAAAGTAGATCAACACCATAGTGAGTGAAATTTTGTGGTGGGTGACTAGGTATTTTTACATTTGTAGCCTTACAAGTAGATGTTTTTTAAGTAATAGAAAAAGGATAATAAAATTGATCCTAAGTATTATGGCCCTTATTAGGTTCTAAAGAAAATTGGAAGTGTGGATTACAAGCTCAAGTTACCTCATTCATCTGACATACACCTAGTATTTCATGTTTCCTATTTGAGGAAGGTCATTGGATAAAAAGTTTTAGCCTAGACATAGCTCCCATAACAAGATGAATAAGGATGAGTCATTTTTTAACTAGAGAAGATCCTCCAAACATGTACTAAGAGGTTGAGAACTAGAGATATTAGGTAATATTTGATCAAGTGGAAGACCCTGAGCAGTGAAGATGCAAATTGGGAAGGTGAAGATTTTTTACAACAACATCTAGAGTTGTTCAACATTGAGGACAATGTTGGTTTGAAGGGGAAGGGCATACCACACCCCTAACATTTCACATGTATTAGGATAGGAATAATTTACTTGTGTCTTAATGATACCTCTTTGATGCTATATCACATTTCTCTATGTATTCATTTGGTTAGTAGGTCAACCTATGGAGTAACCATGGCCCAAATAGACTATATATAAGAGGTAGTGGGTAATTATTTATTCTTAAATTATGATTTTTGCTCTTATTGGAACTTGTGGAGGTTACCCCCTTGAAGTGGATTGTCTATTATCATATAATCTAATATGTTTCAGTCATATTTGGACCTATTTATCATATTCTACCTTAGGTTCATCAATAGGAAATAACAAGAACCAAAATCATTTTCATTAAATTTAAAAGAAATATTGTAAACATAAAATGTTCGAAAATTTTCCATGGGGACAAGCATGGTGATTTTATTTTTGGACAAGGGAGACAAAACATGTTCTCAAAGCTTGCTAATGGTTATAGAGTTATAACCACCTTATCAAGGCAGATAAGATCTACACATAGCAATCAATCTTATAAATTTTTTTGTACAACCTAGAAATAGGAAAAATGGATGCCTAAAATAATGACTTACAATAACCTAATGATAACAACCACCCTAGAATTGAGGACAATGCCCCTATTTATAAATTTTTGAATCTACACCTACAAGTCACAATTTAAAAAAATATAGAACAAGCCTTCAATTCTGCCAAGATACTTTTAGCTAGAATATTCCCTTTGACACACGTGAGACCCTCATCCACTTGCAAGAAAAAGATCATTATTGTTAGTGCCTGTTCAAGGAATGATAAAGATTTGTAACAAACCTTTGATATTTTGACTAAAGATGCTAGTGAATTCATGATTGGGATGGTGAACTTCAGAGTGGATTCCCAAACAACTATTAGTCATCATATTCAACCATATAGTGATGATCTTGACTTCTCACTTACATATCTAGAGGGAGAAAATCATTTGAGAGAAAAATAGATTTTGTCTTTATGTGTAACTTTTCTAAATATACTCTCTCATTGATCAAATGCAATTTATGGAAACTTTTGGATAGGAAATCCCTTATTTTTACATTCCAAAGAAATCCCATTACCTTATGATGATTAGGATTGGAAAGCTCCAGTTGTGATGAAAATAGAAAATATCTATAACTATTAATAAAATATGCTCTGGAATGGCAGTTAGATGTTCTTCTACGCTTTGATTTATTACCACATCCATGAAAGAAGCAAAAATTTTATCTTTTAAACCAGATATTATGACATAATAACATTTGACATGACACATCAAATCTAATTGGGCATTTATGTGACCTAAGAGTGACTAAGTTGATTGATTGGCTCTAATCTGGACACTTGTCACTTCTTCATGTAATTTGAGCCATTTTGAAAATTTTAACTCAGTTTGTATCATTATATCATCCTTTTCTAATCAAATGTGAGTTTTATATCTAATTTGAGATGTTTGATTTTTTATTTATGCCACACATACATAGAACTTGTCATTTATACATTTACTCACAGGGTCCTTGTCTTTTTAACATTGACTACATTCTATCAGATCTAGTTGGGATGATAAAATGCACTCCAAAAAATCATGATCAGAGGGGTGGAGTGTTATTTGTTGTCTATTGCTCTTATACTAAAATGGTGACACTTGGTAGTTCTATGGGATCTCTAAATTTTACTGTATCAGTCCTATCAGGCTAACATGCTCTTACTAGGTTATGGTACCACATTTATTCTATGCATTTTTGAAAAATGTTGACTTAATATGCACCATAGATTGCATTGTGTAAACTTGAACATGCACCATCGATCTCAAAGAACATGTTTAATATTTACATCATGCCCCACAAGCTTGACACTTGTCATTCCTATGCTTGTCTTGGGATCCTTTGATTATTTAGCTTTGATCATGCACCATCAAATCATCCTACTTTGCAAAATTATGTGCTGTTAGATTTGCATCCATTTGAAAACAAATGGATACTTCATGGGGTCTAAAATTGATGCTCACGTGATTGTCCTAGATCATTTTAATCCTAATGACTACTTGTCATCCCTTAAAATTGATGTTCACATTCCTATCAAAATATGTCCATGAGACCATCACACTTGTGTAATTTGGGCAAGTCTCTTTGAGACTTTACTCATTGAGACATTGTCTTCATGTGGCCCTTTCAGATTAGGAAATTATATTCTAGGAAATCTCTTCATAAAAATTTGGTCTTTGGATTTTATGGTTTGAAGCATCTTAGTGTTCAATAGAAATATTTCAAGCATTTCTCCCACAATAATATCTTTGAAGAATTGAGCATTTTTTAGACCTTTTGCATGTTAGGAAAATTATCTCAGACATAATGTCTAAAACAATTTCCCCAAAAAAATAATCCCTACATCTTTCAAAGAAATCTAACTTTACACTTTCCCCAAAGAAATGCAATTCTTTCAAAAAATTTGCATGGGTAAAATGTCTAATGAAAATAAGACTTCTGCTCCACAAAAAACATTGCTAAAAGTAGATTTTATGCCATTTGTGCATACCCTTCAAATGTTTTTTCAAGGATACTTTCCCTACATTATTTCCCTTTGGCCTTTTTTAATTTCCCTTTAGATCTCTTGAAAGTGCCCTTTGAACTTATTGAAAATTTCCTCTGAATCTTTTGAAAGAATCCTTCAAAAATTTTGCAAGGGAAAAATACCTGAAAGAAATGACCCTTCAAACATTTTTTAAGGGTAAAATGACCCTTAAATATTTTTGTATGGATAAAATGCCTGAAAAAATTAGTCCTTTGGTATTTTTTTGTAGACAATTTTTTTGAAGGAATAATCCTTTAGACCTTTTGTGCAAACAAAATACTTTAAAGAATAATCCTTCAAAATTTTTGTGTGGACAAAATTCCCAAAGGAATAATTGATTTAGAATTTTTTTAATCATTTTGGATGAAATAAGTAAGTCCATATAATTTACCAGAAACAAAAGAAATAGCCCTTTAAGCTTTTTATGTAGACAAAAAGCCCAGAAGAATATGGCCTTTTGATAGTTTTATGCAAACACTTTTTTTGAAAGAATATAAGGAATTTATACCAATTATAGGCCAAATTAACATAAATAAATACCTAATGAAAAATTCTAGAAGTAAATACACTATGTAAAGACCATGTTAAATCATGTAGCTAATTCAATGTGAACTTAACCTTTCAAAGGAACACTATAAACTAGGAATATGGATAAGGACTTAGGATTTTAAATTTGAAAAAGGATCAATTACTTTAATGTAACTTTTGGAAATAAAAAATTCTCTTAACTAAGGATGCATAGCCCCTATGGTTATGCAAAGAACCTCAAAATGTAAGACCAGTTACCAATCCATTGGGCCATGGAATTAAGACTTGGCAATTTTCAACAAACTTTCATGAAGGCTCAATGAAACATGGAAGACTTAAAAAAATTAACTAGGAGGATCTAGAAATGAAGACATGATAGAACACAAAGGGATAATACACAAAAAAATATCAAAATAGAGGTGTAAAAAAATAATAGAAAGACAAAGCAAAAAAATAATTATACAATATGGTACATAATTATTGATACACTCAATCAAGGAAGTGTTTTAAATGTCTACCATTAACTAGAAGATCTAGTGTTTCACCATCCATATCTCTCAAGAATAAATTATGCTCACCAATATATTATTCAATGGAATAGGGACCAATCCATAAGTCATAATACTTTCCATGCATTCTTTTCTCCTCATGCCTACTATCCCAAAGTATAACCAGATCACCTACTTGGAAGGTTCTTCGAGTGACCTTCCTGTCAAATATTTTCTACATCTTTTATTTGAACTTGACATGGATTTCATTGGATTTTCTTAAAATTTCATTAAGATCAATAATTTGGTTCATCCCCTAGTTGTTGTATGAGCTGATAGGTGGGCAACTATAAATTCATACGTAAAACTACTTGAGCTCCATAAATAAACTTGAAAGGGCTTATGCCTATAACTCTTTTAGGTATAATCATATCATCCCATAAAGTAATATTTAGCTATTAACCCCACTTATTCTCATTTTATTCCAATTTTCACCTCATAATCTTGAGCAGGTTCTTATTACTTGATTATGCTTGCCCATTCCTTTGAGGATTGTAATTGGAAGAATAAGTCAATTCAATCCCATAATCTTTATATAATTCCACCAAAGTTTTGGCTTTGAATTTCATGGTACTGTTAGGGGATCAAACCAACAATAGATTACAATTGTGACAGCAATAAACGTGGAAATAAATTAGATAAATAAGTAACTAGAATGATAAATAGCACAGAACCAGATATACAAGAAAACACCCTGAAAACTTGTATTAAAACTCTTTACAATAGGAATACAATGAAGAAACTTCTTTCTTCCACACCTCTCTCAGATGCACACAAGATCTCTCACTAGATCTCTATTCCTCAAGAGCTCTCTCTCTCAAGTACACTCAAATCCAACAACTTGGATTGATGCAACTCTGTACTGTCCTTCAAACATTCACAATGTTCTACTCTTACAGTTCTACTCTCTTCTACAATTCTAAGCTAAGAAGATCTTTCCTACATATAGAAATAGGAAACTTGAGCATGCTCTTACAACAAATAGTTAATCCTCTTCAACAAGGGCTCTAAAAATAATATTGCTAATAATAGAGACACGAGCTTGAGACTACAACTCAAACTCATCATGCAAACACTCGCTTCCATCCACAAAAATCGCTTTCTGGACACACAGGTAACTGACATCCGTTCCTGCTTGTTTGCCTGTGACCGTCATTGGCCGACCCTACTACCGACGTCGGCGCCTCTACAACTGCAACTGACTGACGTCGGTCACTCCTGACTGACGCTGGCATCTGTGTAGACCTGAACCTATTTAAGTCTGCTCCTTGGTGAAGCTTTTAGCTCCACACCCTAACAATCTCCCACTTGGAGATAAACCAGCTGCACCAGTACCTGTATAGCAACATCTTCTAGCTCCTCCATCTTCAACTCAATCATGAAGACCAATAGAAGTTGAATGAAGATTCAACTTCTCCTTTGTAACTAACTTTGTTAGCATATCAGCAGGATTCTTGTCTGTATGGATTTTCTCCAGCTTCAACTCACCATCTTCCAATACCTGTTGTATGAAATGGTACCTTAGCTGTATGTGCTTTGTTCTTGAATGAAAGGCCGAATTCTTGGCCAAATGGATTGCACTCTGACTGTCACTATACAATCTGCAACTCTCATGCTCCCTACCAAGCTCATCCATGAACCGTGTCATCCATATCATCTCCTTGCTAGCTTTTGTGGCTGTAATATACTCTACTTCTGTAGTTGACAAGGCAACAACCTTCTACAACTTAGATATCCAACTAACCGCCGTTCCACCTACAGTAAAAACATAACCTGTGGTGCTCCTCCTGCCATCCAAATCCCTTGCCATATCTGAATCTACATAACCATGTAGAGAAGTATCTGAACCTCCATAGCACAAATGCTTACTACTGGTTCCTCTTAGATATCTAAGGATCCATTGAACCGCTTTCCAATGTTCCTTACCTGGATTGTCCATATACTTACTTATAACTCCCACTGTTTGGGCAATATCTGGTCTAGTACACACCATTGCATACATCAAACTTCCTACTGCGGAAGAATATGGAACCTTACTCATGTACTCTACCTCATCATGTGAATTAGGACATTGTTATTTACTCAACCTAAAATGTCCAGCCATAGGTGTACTTATCGGTTTTGCATCCTACATATTAAACCTCTCCAACACCTTGTTCACATAATCTTCTTGAGACAATATCAACCTATGGTTTTTCTTGTCTCTCTTAATGCTCATGCCAAGGATCTTCTTCGCTGCTCCCAAATCCTTCATAGCAAATGTTTGAGCTAACTTCTCCTTAAGCTCAGAGATATCCTGCATGTGAGACCCTTCAACCAGCATTTCATCTACATACAACAATAGAATAATATATCTACCGTTATCAAATCTCTTGAAATACACACAATGGTCTGATTGACACCTACTGTAGCCGTGCTCAGTCATAAACCTATCAAATTTTAAGTACCATTGCCTAGGAGCTTGCTTGAGGCCATACAAGCTTTTCTTCAACCTGCACACAAACTTCTCCTTACCCTTGACCTCGAATCCTTCTGGTTGTTCCATATAAATTTCCTCATCCAAATCTCCATGAAGAAATGTTGTCTTAACATCTAGCTGCTCAAGATGCAAATCCTCAAAAGCAACTAAAGACAATAAAACCCTTATTGAAGTCATTTTAACAACAGGAGAAAAAATCTCACCAAAGTCAATACCTGGCTTTTATGCAAATCCTTTCACTACCAATCTGGCCTTATATCTCATCTGACCATCCTCACTTTCCTTCAACCTGTAGGTCCATCTATTCTTCAGTGTTCTCTTACCAGCTGGAAATTCAACCAAATCCCATGTTTGGTTCTCTCTTAAGGACTCCATCCCCTCAACCATGCCACGCTCCCACTTACTCTTGGACTCCACCTGTAATGCTTCTTCAAAACTCTCTGGTTCTCCACCATCGGTTAGCAATAAATAATATAAGGAAGGAGAATATCTAATTGGAGGCTTACTTACCCTTTCAGACCTCCTAATGGGTGTCTTGGACTCGTTCTCAACAATCTGTCCACCCAAATTTTCTGACAGTGATCTACCTCAGCCACCTGTAGACCTGTTACTGGTTGACGCCAATTCTTCCTGACCGACCTCGGTGCCAGGTCTACCGACATCAGTCTCTGTATGACCGACATCAGTTTCTATACTACCGATACTGGTTCCTAACCTGCCGACGTCGATCTCTGTGTTTTCCTGCAAGTGATTATTTCTTTTTCCTGCGAGCTCATTTTGGACCATAACTTCATCCAATTCACCATTGCTCTGCCCAGATTGATCTAGCTTCCTTATCTGATCACTGTACATCACTCTTTCATTGAAAACAACATCACGACTCTTGATTACCTTGTTAGTTCCTAGATTCCAAAATCTAAAACCAAAATCATCTGAGCCATAGCCAATAAACATGCACCTCATAGACTTAGCATCAAGCTTCTTTCTATTTTCCTTATCTATGTGCACAAAGGCTTCACTACCAAAAACTTTGAGATATGAGAGATCTACCTTTTTACTTGTCCATGCCTCTTCTAGAATTCCACCATCCAGAGCTGTAGAGGGTCCTCTGTTAATCAGGTACACTACGGTGTCAATTGCTTCTGCCCAAAACTCTAAGAGCAACCCTGCATGCAATCTCATACATATTGCACGCTCCATGATAGTTCTATTCATCCTTTTAGCAATACCATTCTACTGAGGTGTCCTTGGAACCATCCTTTGCCTATGGATTCCATGTGTATAACAATATAATTTGAACTTAAGACTGCAGAACTCACCGCCATTATCAGATCTCAAGCACTTTAATCTTCTACCTGTTTCATTCTCAACCATAGCTTTCCAAAACTTAAAAGTCTCAAAAACATCAGATTTCTTTTTAATACAGTAGATCCATACCTTTCTTGTGGTGTCATCTATGAATGTAACATAGTACCATAATCTGCCAATAGAGGCTACCTGAGCTAGTCCCCACACGTCTGTGTGAACAAGCTGCAACTTCTGCCTTTTCTTAGTAGACCCAGTCTTGAGAAAACTAACCCTTTTCTATTTTCCAAATACACAATGCTCACAAAATTCTAGATCCATACTTTTCAAATCTGAAAGCATACCTTTAGACTTAAGAATTGACATCCCCTTCTCACTCATGTGGCCAAGCCTTGAGTGCCACAATTTAGCATCCACATCTGAAGTAGATAAAACTGAAGGAGATTTGTTAATAACACAATTACACAAATAGAGAGTACCTTCTCTCTTACCTCTGGCCATAACAAGTGCACCCTTGGTCACCTTCCAAGAATCTGCTGTGAGAGTTACTGTACAATCCTCATCACCTAGCTTACCTGCAGAAATCAAATTTCTCTTCAAACTAGGAACATGCATCACATCTCTCAACACCCATGTGTTGCCATTATGCATCTTCAATTGCACTTTAGCTTTGCCAGTAATCTTACAAGGCTCATCATCCCCTAAGTACACTATTCCAAAATCTCCATGGATGTAGTCACTGAAATATTCTCTGTTAGGGGTAGCATGGAAAGATGCACCAGAATCTAATACCCAAGATTCTATGTTATTATGCAAAGAGAAAATTAAAGCATCTTGTGTAATACCTGCAACCTTGGCTTCTTCCTTTCCTTCGTGTTGATTGTCCTCCTTAGGCTTTGACCAGCAATCTCTGCTTATGTGCCCCATCTTTCCACAATTCCAGCATTGTGGCTTCCTGGCATTCCTGGATTTGGATCTTCCTCTCACCTTAGACTTAGATCTTGATCTCCTCTTGCTTTTTTATTTTTGCCTTCCCCTGCTCTCCAAATTTAAAGCATTCCCAGATGTTTCTTCTGTGCTTTTCCTACGTATTTCCTCATTCAAGATAACACTAACAACATCCTCTACTTTCAAAATATTTGATGCAGATGCAATATTACTTACTGCCATTACTAAGCCATGCCATCTTTCAGGGAAAGAACATAATATTAAAAGAGCTTTTATCTCATCATCAAACACTATATTTACAGAGCTTAATTGATTCACAATACCATTGAAATCATTCAGATGAGTAGAAACAGATCCACCTTCATTCATATGCAAATTAAATAACTGCTTCATAAGATATACCTTATTTGAAGCTGAGGGTTTTTCATACATATTTGCTAACGTAGTCATCAACTCTACCATTGTTTTTGCCTGTGACAAATTAGATATCACAGTGGAGGCCAGACTCAGTCTTATAGACCCCAGAGCCTTTCTGTCAAGAACTTCCCATTCTTCATCCTCCATGTCCTTGGGCTTCTTTGCAATCCCACCTAACGGTAAGTAGAGATCTTTCTGATACAGATAGTCCTCTATCTACATTCTCCAATGTTGGTAGTTGTTTCCATTAAAATTTTCCATTCTCAACTTACTTTCTTCTACCATTGCTTCTCCCACTCAAACAGAAATCCCTGCAGAAACGCCTGTGAGCAACCTGTAATCCAAACACACTACACAGATCTGAACCACCTGTTAGTGAACCTGAGCTTTGATACCAATTATCAAGCTCTGAACCTGTAACCAAGGCTCTGATACCACTTGTTGGGGGATCAAACCAATAATAGATTACAATTGTGATAGCAATAAACGTGGAAATAAATCAGATAGATAAGTAACTAGAATGATAAATAGCATAAAACAAGATATACAAGAAAACACCCTAAAAACTTGTATTAAAACTCTTTACAATAAGAATACAATGAAGAAACTTCTTTCTTCCACACCTCTCTCAGATGCACACAAGATCTCTCACTAGATCTCTATTCCTCAAGAGCTCTCTCTCTCTCTCTCAAGTACACTCAAATCCAACAACCTAGATTGATGCAACTCTGTACTGTCCTTCAAACATTCACAATGTTCTACTCTTACAGTTCTACTCTCTTCTACAATTCTAAGCTAAGAAGATCTTTCCTACATATAGAAATAGGAAACTTGAGCATGCTCTTACAACAAATAGTTAAGCCTCTTCAACAAGGGCTCTAAAAATAATATTGCTAATAATAGAGACGCGAGCTTGAGACTACAACTCAAACTCATCATGCAAACACTCACTTCCATCCACAGAAATTGCTTTCTAGACACACAGGTAACCGACGTCGGTTCCTGCCTATTTGCCTATGACCATCGTCGGCTGACCCTACTGCCGACGTCGGCGCCTTTGCAACTGCAACTGACCAACGTCGGTCGCTCCTGACCGACGCCAGCGTCTGTGTAGACCCAAACCTGTTTAAGTCTGCTCCTTGGTGAAGCTTTTAGCTCCACACCCTAACAGGTACTAGAAACAATAATTTCAATAGGCAAAATAAATATAAAAATAATCAAATTTAGCAAAAAATATATTACTACCTAGTGCATTACTTTCTTTGTAGTGATTGTTTTGATCCATTTTGTGAGGTAGTCTATTTAAAATAGTATCCCTCTATGTCTAGTTCTTGATGAATCAATAATTTATCCAATGAAATTCATTCCCCATTTTCCAAATAGGCCTTCAATCATCAATGCTACAAAGGGAGATAACCTAAAGCTTTCATCCTCCCATCAAAGTGCTTACATTTCTTACAGTTTCTAACTATCCGAGAAAAATCTTTCAACAATAATTTTTCACCAATAACTAGTTCTCATATTTTTATGAGTTTTAACCTTAGGTTCAAAATGGCTGCCACATATTCCACTACAAAAGTCTTTAATCAAGTTATAAGTTTGTTCTTATGTCACACATCTTAGGAGAAACCCATCTAGATTCTTCTATGCTAGTCCATCCTCAGTCAAGAGGTAATTTTTGGATACAAGCTTAAGACTTATCCTTTGATTCTTATCCAAGTTAGGGGGATAAATAAAATGTTGTAAGTATTAAACAATATCTCTACACCATAGAGATATTTTTTATTAACTCAAATAATCATGAACATTAAAAACACTAGTGTTTAACTCAATAGCTTGTAAATTGGTCACAGCCATAAGCTTGGATAGACCCATCCCCCTTACCAATTTTATGGTCTAGATATCCATGTCATACTCTTGTAACTTGTTGACCCACCTAAACCTCTTGTTGGATATTTTAGTTTGAGTTAAAATGTTCATCACCATGGTTTGTGGGATGAAAGCAATAATATTTAAACTTAAAATGTAAGGCCTAAACATTTTAACATCCTTCAAAAGAGTGAAATCTTGTTTTTCAATGATATTATGGTTAAATTTATATCATTACATATATTTTATAAATAAATCTATGGGATTATTGTACTTATATTCATTATTTTGAAATAGGATAGTAGAAACAATATTGTATGATGTAAAAGAGAATATTTGGAATGGCTTTATGTAATTAGGATTGGACAAAATGGGGGTAGACTTTAAAACTCCCTTGATGTTACTAAATTCTTGCATGTCCTTCTCTTCAAATTTGGTGGTATGGTCCTTCTTTATCATGAAATTAATAGATAATTTAATCTCTACAAAATTAGATACAAAGATCCTTACAAATTTTATAATTCCAAAGAAAGACTAAATTCTTTTCTTGGACTATGGGATAGACACTTTATCAATGGCCTAGACCCTTTTAGGATAAATGATGACACCATCCTTGTACACTATATGTCCTATAAATCTGAATTTTTGGAGTAGGGACATATTATAAATTATCAAGGATGGTTTAGGATGTGTCTGAGAGTCATGATAATGAGTTAAATTAAAATTAGAGAACAACATCAGTTTTCCTACCAAAATGGATTTTAAAAACTTCAATACTTTTAGGTGATCTAAGTAAATGTAAAAGATATTTAATGATGGAAATTTTGTAATAAATATTTAATGTCTCATGAAATATCCTTTAAGATGGATATTGATACATATGTTAAGTTAAGTTGTGATGTGGTAGTCATAATGCCCATCACACTACATGGGTCTACATGTCATTAGAAGTTTATTGAATCAAGAAACAATTATAGATCTTGTTTTAAGAGTTTTTCAAATCATAGGTAGGAAATATATAGGTGTGTGAGGTTTGAATTAGGATTCAATAGAAGAAAACAAGTTAGATATTATAGTGAAAAAGAGTGAAGATTTGCTAAGATCAATATTGGATTGTGATAATATTTTTTTCAATGAACATAAGCTAAAAATGAATACAATGGTGATAGGTGATTTAATTATAGTGATTAATTTAAAGTATTTACATATTCTGAACTTGATTCCTAAACTGAAGATAAGCAAGTTTCATATTTTGTGGTAAAGTGGTTCACTGTGTCAACACTCTATTTTCTTGCATATGTAATTTTTTATGAATATAATGAAGATTAATATGGTGTTTTGTATAAAGATACAATAGGTTTGTTAGAGTATTACATTGGAGTAGTGAATAAGAAATAAACACATGAAGTTCTTGAGGAAAATAATGAACAAGTCAATGAAGATATAACCAATTTACCTATCCATGAAGAGAAGATGCAAAATAATTATTTGATTGATTTGACATTCAATAAATATTATAGTAGGATAGAGGATATTTCCATCAAGGATAGGGGAAAGCATGAGACCTTAGAATGGTAACCAAGGAAGGAAAAGAGTATATTATGGAACCAGTATGTTGATGAAGATGTAGAAACAACATTTTAAGAGGAAGAAATAAAAATGGAATGGCAATTCATTTTAAATGCCATTAAAATTGAAGAGTATTATGAAAGAAAGAAATAAAAGAAGAGTAATTACATGTAAAATAAGCAGTATGAGAAGCAATAGGAGAAATATCAAAGGATAATGTGGATGAGGAAGTAGAGGCATAGGTGTGGCATTCACGAGCACACACATTCGTATGAAAAATTGAATGAAGAAGAATATGAGTGTAAATTTATTTTCTGACCTTTGGATTATGATGTAGGTAATCTTACAATTGCTCAAGGATGATCTAGGATGTGTCTAAGAGTCATGATAGTGAGTGAAATTTGAATTAGAACCCAGAAATAGTGAATCCACTAGTGAAAGTATACAAAACATTGTATTTATATAGTTAAAAGAGACATTTAAGATATTTTAGTAGTTTTGAATAGATGTCATATAGGGAAATACATTTATAGTGGACTGAGTGTGTGTATATGCAAAAAGAGGGCTAATAGACCTTATAATAAGCTAAATGGGTCTATAAAGATGGTTTCTGAGTTCAATTACATCCTATAATTTTACAATAAAATGAACATTAGAAGAGGGTATTTATATTAGATAGTAATCTTTCCATATATATATGTACACATCTGTATAGGAAAGAAAACCTTAGACAAAGGGCTACTAGGCTTATCCAAAAGTAGACATAGTTTTATAAGGAGGATTTGATACATTGTAAAAGGTTGGGAGTGAGTTAAAAAGTCAAAAAAGATAACACATAAGAGGTCAAGAACCATGAACCATTTTAAGGAACATTAGAAATAGAGTTTCATGTTGTTCCAAAGTAGTTTGGGGAGTGAGTGAATTAAGGAAAAAGGGTAGAGTGTTAGAGTAAAGTGGTATAGATCTGCATCACTTTTTTACTCCAAAGTAGCATTTCTTTAGGTTAAGAGAAATGAAAAAATCCCTACATATGATAAACACCTTTTTCAGATTATCTAAATGATCTTCTATAGTCTTGGAGTACATAATAATGTCATCCTAATACATAACATTGAAATAGTTAATTATCCCTATAAAAGAAACATGCATATCCTACTATAATGTTGCATCAACATTCATCAACTTAAAAGGCATAATCATACATACATATATGCCCTAAGGCATTGTGAACGTAGTCTTGGATCTCTCAAATTATTTTACCACAACTTAGTTGTATCTTGAGAAGCCATCTAATGTGGACAACATATCTGACCCAGTAACACTTTGTAGAAGGTTTTCCATATTAGTCATGGGATAATTATCTCTTAAAGAAGCCTTGTTCAAATTTTTAAAATCCACACACAAGTAAATGCCACCATTTTTATTTTTTATAGGTACTAAAATTATAACCCATGATTAATACCTAATGGGATAAATGATACCACCACTCCTTATCTTCTTTAATTCATACCTTATATTGGTGGCCAGTATGGGGTTAATGGGTCTCTATTTATTCTTGAAAGGCTTTTTATTAGGCTAAAATGGGTGATATGGTAGAACAAGTCTTCCCTATATGCTTTTATCTTAGAATAAGACTATGTTGGGTAATATTTGTAATTCCTTAATAAATTTATGTAAGTTTTCTTCTTAATTTCACTTAAGTGAGTACCTAGCCAAACCTTTCTTAGATTCTCATGAGAACTCAAGTTAAACTCAATCCCGTATTTTGAAATGAATGAGTCTGTCAACTTGATTATATCATCTCCATCAAAATATTCCTTTAAACTCACTAATCCTCTTGGGATCATATTTGTCTTCAATTGAATAACATCCTTACCAAAAAAGGTTTCCCTTCTATCACAAACTTGAATTATGGATTCCAAGTCCATGAGTTGATCATGGAACTCAACTTCATAGTTTGAAAACCTCTTATTCTATTCATCATCATCAAAGACCTACCAATGATGAACATTGTCTAGGATTGAAGGATTTAAAATAACCCCTAATTGATACTAAAAATGAGGGATTATATTTTCAATATCAAACTAATTTCCTAACCCTATAGGTTTATCATCTTCTAGTTAAAACTTCTATCATGATAATTCAGATTAAATACATCAAAATACTCAAGAAAATCCCAAACAATAATATGATATTATTTAAACATCTTATTCTTTGTGTTATAATCACTATGAACTTGCTTTACCTCTATATTAGAATCACCCTTGACAAGCAAACAATTAATCCCATATTCACTGATAATCCTTAAACCAAGCAAGAGTGCCTTATACTGAGAAGTATTATTTGTGAACTCATAAATAAAGATGAAAATAAAATATAAAACATTTACCATCATGGGAATAAAATATGACCCTAACTCTATTTCTAATATTGGAGTGAGCCCCATCTTATCACATCTTATAAATTGTACATTCTTTGTTAGGTTTGACATCAAGAACATCAAACTATTCACTAGTATCGTCATTTTTCAACAAAGTTGCCAAGTTGAGCATCTCTATATAGCACTTCATTAAGATCATGTTTTGGATCAATTACATGTAGCATATATAGATATCTATAAATATTTACCATATTAACCTCTACGAGAATGGTGAAATAGTAAAGGTCCATCTACACACTTCCACCCATGTTATCAACCTATTTACATGCCAATAGCATCCCCCATTTAGGGGGTATTCTAAAACTACTATGCCCATGTTTAAAAAATTTCCTAGATGCACTATCAATCGTACCACCAACCCCTTCACTTTTTGAACAACTATAACATCTCATGAGTAGATGACATAAAACTTTTCAAAGTTTGGTGTAATCTTCACTCGAAGCTCATTGAGGATACCCAAGGGCAACACACTAAAAGAATAACCAAAATAAAACATGAGGTGTGAATAATTAGACTATTGATTAATAGGGTTATATAAAATGGATCCACATTTACAAAAATTTATACAAGTAATATCCCCAAATAGACATCTGGAGTGGGTTTAACAACCTCTTTTAATTATTCATCTTATTTTTAGGGTGCTTGGGATAACTCAATTTCATTCAAAACTAACCTTTCAAAAAATTATAAATATTCAAAGGCCTTCTTCCTATGTTAAGGCATTCATAATAGTTTAACAAGTGGAGTGGTGATTTTTATTTGACTCAAAACTTGGGCCATATCACACACATTATACTGAGGAAGAGGTGTATTTGGTAGAAAGGTAACAACACCTTCAGCTAAAATACAATCACTCAAGGTCTAAAGTGGAGTAGGTTGGGGTGGATTTGAATCTTTGATAGTAGCATTCAATGGTGGATTTTGTTTAAACTCATTATCACCCTTAGGTATACAAGATATTATGGGTACTCTATTGCTCTTAGCAAGATCACCTCTAGGCTTAATAACTTGGGACATGGGTACTATCTTGGAGGCTTCTATATCTATTTTATATTTCTTTGCTTCCTTGTTTACATTCCTTGCCATTTTCAAGGGTAGTGTCTTGAGAAGCAATACCTGGTTCCCTACTTCTCAAGTTGTATTCCTTATTTTTGGTAGTTTTTGCGTTAATTAACAACTAACTATCCTCAACTGATGGAAATCCTCTAGGATATTTCCTAATAATCATAGAGAGTAAGAGATCAAAATAAGGAATGGGTAATTCATATGATTATGCCATATTAGCATCATAAGAAAAGTTAAAAGTTGGGACACTCTCCATTTTAACCATGCTTCAAAACTGATCAACCATATTATCATCTAGTAATTTCATGAAGGAAGTCGATTCACTTTGAGGATTTTGACAATCAAACATAAAAATATCATATTCAAATGATACATATTTATGCTCATTCAGATCTCCATTAACTTATTATGTACTATTACATGTAGGGTATTGAAGGAAGAGCTTGTCACACTAATAAATATCCAAATTAGAATTCATAACATTTACCTTGGAATTCAAAGGATCAATAACCTCCTTTATAGACCCCTTATTCGAGTTTTTTTCCATAATTTCTTCACATGCATGCCTCTTCCCTTTATCATTATCTTGATGGTGGAAAACAACCCCCTTTTATCCTTAATTTGGATTTGGATCCTGATCGTAACTAGAAGACACTTAAGCGACCTCCTTTTTAGCTCTATATAACTTGTATGACATTTATTTGATATCAAAGGCCAAAGTTTTGAGAGTTTCCTCCAAGTTAGCTATATGTGTGGACTGTCTTTTTTGGATTAACCAACTTCATATCAGCCCACTTGTTCATGGGGTTTCTTATAGCCTTAATTTTATTCTAATTCTAGTTGGCCATATTCAATTGTAATTATAGTTTAGTGGAAGTCTTGTCCCTTAAGTAGTGCATATCCTTATTATTAAAATCATCATATTACTTTATCAACCAAATTGTATCACTTATCCTAATGTTTTTGGGTAGCCACATCATAATATTATTGAATCATGTGTTAAATTCCTTAACATATTCATTAGGGTTATTCATGATGTTTTCAAATTCAACCAAGAGAAACCTTGGATCAGTCCTATCACCATACTAAATTATAAGAACATTATGCATCCCTTGTTATGAATTAATGCATCAAGTGGGAAAGGAATTGAACCATTTTCAAGCATCTTCCTCTAGCGTGTGCATAAATAACTTAATGCACACATCCTCATACTCAACTATATAATGATATTTTGAAAGGCCCTCAAATGCTGATCACCACTTATTATATTATTCCCTTGTAATTTTGGGAGGCATTTCCTAACCTCATTTAGGACATCATTAGGATAGCCTTCTATTTCATTAAAAATGATAGTCCTAAATCTAAGACCATGGAATGTAGGACTTACATCTCATCTTTATCCCTATGCCTCATTATTGGTTTAATATTATTTTAATGAACAAATGGAAAAGGGATATGAGGGGGTGAATGAGGTGGACTTAGTGGATCAAACTTGGGAGGGAATTCATCTAGTTGAGGAGATAGAAAATAAACAATACTATGTGTCTCAAAATTAATAGAAGAGCTATGATATTATTCAATAGTGTGGGGTTAAACAAAGATCTAAAAATTATTAGAATATAAAAACATTTATGATCTAGGCACCAATTTAGTCAACAATTTAGGTGACAGTTCCACCCCAATTGATCATGAAACTTTTGGGAGCCATAACGTTTGCACCGTAGCTCCAATTGACACACCATTTGAACCGTTGGAAAGCTAAGAATGAGGATAACATCGAGAGATGGCATAGAGCTATGATTAATGAATTATGAACCCCTAAAACCTAATAAAAGTGCTGAAATTTTAATTTTAGTAGTGCAGTCTAAAAATAGTAAGTTTCTAAAAATAGTAATTCCTCAAATTTTGTATTATTTTAAATATTAGAAGTAAAACCACTTAATCTCCCTCAATATTTGTCACCTTACACATCCTCCCCATGATTTAAAAATGTGTATAAATTAAGAGGTAACCCTAAATGTGAAGACAGACATCTCTTCCTAGAGATAAGCATATATTTGTATTGCGATCTTGAGTAATACTACATCTCTTCTCAGAGAATTCATTGTTACTATGTTATTTCTATGCTATTGAGATATTTATCAACTATAACTTTTGAGTTTTGGATCACTTTAGAATCTAAGCTCTATCGTATAATAAGATTCCAAACTTGTCTTTTTAGTTGATGGATACTCAGAGTAGAGATGAGTTTCTTTGATAGGTCACTACTAAAAGATGATCTCAGTCCCTCCAAATTTGTAGACAAATAGATATTCCAAGAAAAATATTCAAAATAGGCACCAATATTTCATGAAACTAGAAAATAAATTTAGAGTCACCACCAAAATCAAACTTCTAGAATATAATAGTTGATAGATTATTTGTGATGCATGCTAAAATTAGACTTCTTGAAGCTTAATGAGATAGGGAGCAAAGACACAAAAATTTTCAAAATAATGTTTAAAAGGTATAAAATACCTTTCAACATGTGATGTTAAAATTTATTTCTAATAGAATCATTATAATTCAAATTATCAAACCTTAAAATCTTCTTGGCATGTTCCTAGTGGAGTGGGTGATGTTGATAGCCAAGATAGTCAAATCAGTGTACTAAGAGTAGAAAACTTCATAAGATGAAATATGTCATAGCTCTATGCAAGAATTTTTGGCAACATAAATGAATATAATTTTAGTTTAGTCCCTAAAAATTTCACCAAAAGAGTTTTGGTTCATAGTGGCTCTTGTGTTGGGCTTTACACACTTGAGAGATAATGGCAAGCAATGATAGAAAACATTCTAGTGTGTCATTGTAGCTAGGGAAGGGTTATGCATAAAGAATAGATCGAATGCTCAAAATGACATAGAGGCACCTATGGAGGGTACGGTTAGCTAATTTATACTTTGGTTCTACTTTAACCAAGGTGAGACAACCTATTGGGTAGCTTGCTCACATGGAGATATTTTACAATTCAATCTCCATGGGGATTTTTGGTACAAGGAATACATATGACCTGGGCATAGCTAAGATTTCACACTTCACCCATGAAGGTTTGTCACATGAAATGTAAAAATGATATAAATCATACACAAGATAGATTATGTTATGACGATAATCTTCATTCTATAAAATATTTCAATAATAGGGGTAAAATGGAAAATTACAACACTAGAATTTAAATAAAAAATGCAAACACATTTGAAATATGCAAGATATTATTCATTTTCAAGTCAAATGACACTTATAGTATGTAACAATGTGTATTATTTGTAGGGTAGGACAAGTTAGATGATTAAAAAGGAGGGTGGTGTGCTGGTGGTTTCCAAATAGTAAGGTATCTAACAGTATTTCATGATAATATTCCTAAAGAAAGATTCAAAAAATGATTCAAATTCAAGATAATGATAAATACAATATGATCCCTAAGAGACTAGAACATAAACTAAAACTAATAATTCAAATGCCTTTCCTTATTGAAACTATAAACATAGGGTGCCCTAACAAGTTACTCAATATTAGATTCTAAAATAATGTGGAAAAGGATTTATAATTTAGATAAAAACCCAAAACTACAATTAATAATGGGTATAGTACAGGATATCCAGTCAATAATGTTTTCAAAATAGGTAATTTCACTTCATCAATAAGAAACATTAAGAACCACAAGCATTTTCATTAACTTGATAAAAATATTACAAACATCAACACTTTAAAATGTTTCCATAGGGACAAGCATGATGAAATTGCTCTTTTGACAAAGGACACATAAACATGCTCTAAAATATTGTTAATGGTTGTATATCTATAACCACCTTAGCAAGGGAGATAATATCTACACACAATAATTGATCCCAAAAAAAATCTATAGAACCTAGAGTTAGAGAAAATGGACACCTAAAATAATGACCTACAACAACCAATTACCAACAATAACCCTATAATAGAAGATAAATCCCCTATTTATATATTTTTGAATCTTTAACTATGGTTCTCAACTTGAAAATCTACAGAATAATTATTCAAGTCCACTAGGATACTTCCATAAAAAATATGCCCTTTGTCATGCCTAAGATCCTCATCCACTTGTAAGAAAAAAATCATTATTGCAACTACCTCTACAAGGAATGATAAATATTTGTAACAATCCTTTAATATTTTAACTAAATATTCTGGTGAATTCATGATGTAGATGGAGAAATCCATAGTGGAGTCCCAAATAACTACTATTCATCATATGCAATCACCTAGAGATGCTCTTGACTATTCACCTATATAGCTAGAGGGAGAAATTTATTTAAAGAGACAAATATAATTTTTACTTTTGTGAAAATTATCTAGAAATGATTTATTATTGATCAATTGTAAATTATGTAAAATTTTGGATAGGAAATATCTACTTTATACATGCTAAATAAATCACATTACCTTATGGTGATTAGAATTGGAAACTCTAGTTGTGATGAAAGTAGAAAAATCTATTATCATTAAGAGAATATGATCTCAAATGGTAGTTAGACATTCTTCTATGCTTCTAATAATTAACACAACCATGAAATAATACTCAATTTTATATTTTGAATCAAATATTGACACAAACTAACATGTGTCATGCCATATCGGATCCAATTAGGCATTTATGGGGCCTAAGAGTAACAAAGTCAATTCATTGGTTCTAATCTAGACACTTGTCACTTCTTCATTCAGTCTAAGCCCTTTTGAAAAATAAACCTTGAATCGCATCATTGGATAATCCTTAA
Source organism: Torreya grandis (assembly GCA_037957365.1). Taxonomy (NCBI): domain Eukaryota; kingdom Viridiplantae; phylum Streptophyta; class Pinopsida; order Cupressales; family Taxaceae; genus Torreya; species Torreya grandis. Next base: position 1,185,125 of record JARHVA010005043.1, on the reverse strand, counting down.
CTAAGAAAATGTGAGCCATAAATCTTGTATGAAATGCTCAATTTATAATTTATGACATGCATCCATGCCACTTATTATTTACGCATTTGTTTATAGGGTCCTTGACTTTTGAACATTAGCTACGCACCATGGGATCTAGCTAGGATGAATAAACATGATACTTTAGATCATGATGTAAGGGGTGGAGTGTTATTGTTTGTCTATAGGTATTGTACCAAAATGGTGCCACTTAGAATCTCTATGGGCTCTCTACATCCTACTCTATTAGTATTTTTAGGCTAACATGATCTTACTCAGTGGTGATCCCATGTTCATTTTGTGTGTTGGTAAAAATTATTGACTTAATACACACCATAGATCATATTGTGTACACTTTAACATGTATTGTTGATTATTAGATCATACCCTATGATCTTGACACTTATCATGCCTATGTTTGTCTTAGGGTCCTTTGAATATTTAGCTTTGATCACACATCATCAAATTATCTTGTTTTACACAAATGTGTACCATTGGATGTACCTCCATTTGAAAACAAATGACTACTTCACATGGTATAAAATTAATGCTCACATGACCATCCTAGAAAATTTGAATCCCAATGACTACATGTGCGTTAAAATTGAGGTTTATATGCCTATTAAAATACGTCTATGAGACCATCACACTAGTGTGATTCAAGAATGTTTCTTTAGCTATTTATTCATTGACACTTTGTATTCATGTGGCCCTTTTAGACCAAGCATTTATGTTCTCGGAAATATCTCCATAGAAATTTGTTCTTTAGATTTTGTGGTCCATAACATCCTAGTTTTTGAGAGAACTATTTTAGGCATTTCTCCTACAACAATATCTCCAAAATTTTGATCATTCATTTTGAATTTTTCATGTCAGGATAATTCTCTTGGACAAAATGTCCAAAAAAAATTCCCTAAAACAAATAAACCCTATATCTTTCAAAAAAATATGACTTTACACTTTCCATAAACAAATGCAATTCCTTTGGACTTTTTGCATGGGTAAAATGCCTGACACAAATAGGACTTCTTCTCCATTATAACTTTATTGAAAATAAATTTTAGGCCCTTTACACATAGCCTTCAAAATATTTGTCAAGGGCACTTTCCCTATAAAATTTCCCTTTAGCCTTTTGGAATGGACTTTTAGATCTCTTGAAAGTGCCCTTCGAACTTATTGAGAAACGCCTCTAGATCTTCTAAAGGTATCTTTCAAAAATCTTTCAAGGGAAAAACACCTAAAATAAATGACCCTTCAAAGATTTTGCAAAGGAAAAATGACCCTTTGGACCTTTTCCAAGGGCTAAATGACCCTTTGATATTTTTATACAGACAAAATACTAGAAGGAATTAGCCCTTTAAGCTTTTTATGTAGAAAAAATTCCTGAAGGAATAATCCTTTGGACCTTTCATTTGGACAAAATGCCCGAAGAAATAATCCTTCGATATTTTTATGTAGATAAAATTCCCAAAGGAATAATTCTTCAAACTTTTTGTAAATAGTTTGGATGAAATGAATAAGTCATTAAAATTTACTTGAAACCAAAGAAATAGCCCTTTGGGCTTTTTGTGTAGACAAAAATATTGAAATAATATGGCATTTAGACAATTTTGTAAAAACATTTTTTCCAATGACTCTAAGGAATTTGTACCAAGTATAGGCAAAATTAACATAAGAAAATACCCAATACAAAATGGTCGAAGGAAATACACTAATTAAAGACCAAGTTAAATCCCTATTTTATTCAATATGAACTTGACCCTTTAAAGGAACACTAGAAAATAGGAATATGTCTATGGACTTCATCTTTTACATTAAAAAAGGGCTCAATTTATTTAATGCAATTTTAGGCACTAACACCTCATATGTCACAACCAAGCTTGATGAGGATAATATGTTATTATTTTGTAAAACTTGTTTGGATTGAAAATAGAAACTTATTCAGCAAGTAGGATGAATGTACATATATGTATAATAAATTTAAAGTCATCACATCCGCAAAATCACATTCAAATCATGAAGAGTAATAAAAATGTGATAATGAATACACTCAAATTTGATGTGCACATTACTATTCCAATATATTTAAATATTATAATATTCTCGAGCATTCTTGATAATTTTACATGATAAAATGAAAAAATGAAAACTTCCATTCTAAGGACAAGAAATAAATAAAAGTCAATAAGAAATATTTTATGAATTTTCCAAATTAGTTTATTAGTATGATCACACATGGACACAAGGTTGGGTTTTTTCCATTTTGGTATACCATTTTTTGAATGTGGATAAAATTACATAATCACATCATTTATAATATTTTTATGCTTCTAAAATTATCATAGGTGCTCTTAGTGTTTAAATAAAACTTCTCATTTTAGGATCCAAAGGATTCAAGGTATGAGTTATAGGTATTTGGTAATTAGGATGTCTATGGTTAAATAGAAATAGAGAAACATAGACTGTTCCATAATATTTATAAATTTTGATGGTTGGGATCCATCTTGGTTTCTTTTTTATGAATCTTGATGCTAATTTTGACAAATTGATCTAGATATGAACTATTGACTAAACTAAATGGTTATGAACAATGTTTTAAAATAAAGTGAATTGTTTAAAGAAAGAGCAAAAGGAAAGGGTAGAGTTAGAAATAAATGTTAATTGATGATCATTTATTATGAACATATTGACATAATTTCAAGAATTACTAAGCATGATCTTAACCACCATATAGTTTAAAGTAGCCTAAGCTCATTTTTCACTACAAAATAGGCCTAATTCTAAAGATGGGATGACAATAGAAGTAAGAATTAGATTTAATTTTAAAGGTTTACACCACATCTACATAGCTAATAGACATCTTTATTATAGAGAAAATAAAACAAAGTAAACTCAATTTCATTCAACTAACCTAGCATTACACAATTTAGCAACCCCATAATTAATGATCTAACTTAGTATTTCTAAAAATTATTCATATTCAAAAATAGACAAGCAATTGATAAAATTATAAATTCAAACACATCAACCCATGTAATTCCTACTAAATTCCATTATATTTTGTATTAATTGCTTAGAAGTGGTAAAAAAATAGCTCAAAGTTTCTCCACTTTTACAAATGATAATACATGCCTTTATAGAAAAACTAGGTAGTATATCAGTCAATCTAAAAATATTGGTGTTCATAGATAAAAACAATTGTATTTGTAACAAACTATGATACACATGTCTTTTACAATCATGCTGACCTAGAGGCAATCACACTAACAAACTAGCATGTGACATTACAAATAATATGCTACCTCTAAGGTGAACCATAATTAGGACAATGAAAGTGGGGTCCTTTATTGTCGAAGGATACTCATAGACCATTCATGTTTCTCATCCACTAATCCCATGTCTATGGAAAGCCTTGTGATATGCTCCACTTCTTGATTAGCTAGATCATCAAAATCCTTGTCATTACTTGCCAAATCTTCCTTAATGATCTTGGCTTCATTGATCATGTCCCCTACATTGAATAACATGCTTAATATTCTATTATTATCTTACCCTAATTGTCCTTAGCTTTTACCCTTGATTTATTGAGTCGCTAAAGTGTCTTTGTGATGTAACTCTTCATCACTAATAATCCCTCGGGTAGTGGGCTATGTAGGATCCTTGACCATAGTTTTTAGGAGCTTCTCAATTCTACCCCTAATCTCTTTCTCCTCTTCAATCAATTTGTCAAATTTGGTATGCCAAGTAGTCAAGGTCTACAACAATTCCTAAAATGACACTTAGGTGCCCCATGAATATGGCTTTAAAATTTGTTATTTACGTCCTAACCTAGATATTAAGAAAATGGGAAACCTTATCTTCAAAAAAATTCCATTAACTAACTAGATCCTTGTCTAAGGTGGCCTATTTTTTTAGTGAAAACTACGTTAATTCATGGACTTTAATTCTTTGAACATGTCATGGAATGACTCCTTAAGCATCTTTATCATGGCATCTAGCACTAAGAAAATTGCTTGAGTTTGAAAATTATCTTTTTCCTTCTTAAGGTTCTTAACTATTCAAAGTAATCCCTACACATTGGCTCTATCCTATTGATATTGAGCCTCAATTAAACTTTCCATATCCTCCTCATGGATGAGAGTCTCTCTAAGTTGTTGTCCTCTAACATGGGTTAACCCTATGAATGGTTCTACCTTTTGAAAGGTGAATTCCTCTTATCCAACCATGGCTATCCTTGTAGTGATCCTTTCTAATCCTACTACATTTGGGTTAAATTGGAATTTAACCTATGGTTACTTCACCTTTAGGGGCTCAATCACCTCCATACTTGAAATACTATAGGTTCTTAGGGTATCACTTTTAAATCCCCCTTAAATATGATAAAATTGTATTCTTCTCTCTTCTTATTTTTTTTAGTATGTCCTTGATAACTAGTTTAATGTTATCATCCTCAGTCAAGACAGCCTAAGTTAAGGCCCTTGAAAGAGAGAGGGATGGTATCTTCTACAACTTCCCATAGAAGAACTAGTTAGGGATGAGTGGTCTATATATTTGATTATCATCACTGAAGAGGTTGATTTCACTAGTAGGGTGAGTAAAGGTCAACCTAGGCTTCTTTTTTAGAGTCATAGAAACCAAGGCCAACTTTACTTTCCTTTTATCCTTTTCAATTCAAATTCTATCCTTTATTTATTCTTTAGAGGGATCCCCTTGTATATCTAAGCCATATGTCACTGCTATATCAATAAGAGCACCTTCCAATGTCTTTTTTATCTCAATAGCTATCATGTCAACAAATTCCATAGGAGAAGGAGGCCTTTGTGAGATTTATAAAGGTGAGGGACCTTACCCAAGTCTATGTTCTAATCATGGTTCTCCAACTTTTTCCTTACCTTTATCCTTTTCATCTTGATGTTGTTTAGGTTGAGGTTTCTATTAGTGGGGTTGAGGTTCAGATGGCTACCCTTGATCAAATTGGTCCTCATGAGAGGTCCTAGATGGTCCTAACAATAAATGATATTTTAATGGATACAATTTCCATATCTATCCTATAGGATTTTTATCCTTAATCAATCTAGGTTCAACTTGATATCATAGCTTTTGATTTTGGAGAGCACTTCTTGAAAATTCTTTATCTAATATAGATGTCATCATCAAAACCTAGATTATGTTCATATTCAATCTTAGGGAACTTTTTATCCTTAATGTGGTTAATTACCCTACCCCTAGGTTCCCAAATTTTAAGGGCATCTAATTGGAAATTTAAAAAATTCGTATGTGTTACCATGATTTCCAACTACTTCTAATATTTGATTATAATCTTCCCAATATTGAATGTGAGGGGGTGGATGTGGCCTTTCTTCTTCTCTTTGCATACTTTGTCCATACCTTGAGTGAATTGGGAGTAAATATATTGCTTACCAAGATTGTTGGGGGCATGGACTGGTACCTTGTAAGGTTGGGTTAGGATCTTGTTTATCCTAATGATAGTGTAGTCTAGATAATACCATACATCTGCCATGGCTTCTATCTATCACTTGATGAGGGTATGCAATCTCAGAATAGGAATTCCTATGATATCTTCATTAATTGATATGATAACATAATCACAAATGAATTACATGTGGTTCCTATACTTTAATATGTACATTTTGTAGTAGTGGTGATAAATTGTGGTTCTCCCATCAGGGGACCAATTCCTAATGTTAAGGAAGGATACATAGGCTATAAGGGAATCCAAAAGATATGACATGATATATAATTTCATATATGTCCATATTTTGATGGTTATGACTTTCTTAGCCAAGTAGAAGCTAATTAAGTCTCCTACTAGAGGGGTGAATTTCTCTTCTACCATGAAGTGGACATAGCACACCCAGATTTTGTTTACATATATGGTGGAATGGGCACAAAAGGCTTGATTTAATAAGGTCATGGCTACTCTAATGCCTTCCATAAATTATAGAATCGGTATCATTCCATCTACGGTTATGAAGATATGGGCTCCTTAGATTAACCCACGTGCAAGTACTAAATCAAGGTCTTCGGTGTTTGTCCAATTCCTCATGTCAAGGAGGTTGAGATGGGGTAAAGGGAGCTTGTAATAGGTTTGAAATACCATAAGAGATATGTATCCTACCCTTTTGGAACTACCCTCTTGACTGATCTATTCCCCATATATCTTACAATCAATCAAGATGGGTGCAAGGACATCAATATAGTGCATTACCTCTAGTTTCACCATGGTATAGTGGTGACTAGCCATTTAAATTACAACTAGGTCATTGTACCTTAGATTCATTATGGTGTTCCTCTTTTCCTATTGGGATATAGGTTACAATTCATCTAACAAGAAGAACAATTTGGACTAATTCCTTACACTATGGATGTTTTGGGTTGCTAGGTCCAGCTCTATATCCTTAAAAATCATTTATTGTTAAAGGTTAGATAAGGTTTGGCCTCCATATTCAATTTTTGCCTACCATCCACCATTTTTGATGTTAATATGTTTCCCAAAAAATAATTGATTGTCAAGGTTTATTACTATATCACTTATTATTGGGGGCACAATTATGCTATCTTGATTGAACTATAACCAATTGAACTCATTTAGGTCTTTTTTATAGAGGTTTTAGGGTTCTAAGCTTTAATGGTAGGAGATATTTAGACTTTAAATTTATACATGTTTTTGATTTGATAGAGACTCTTTGTTTTATACCCTTGCATTTTTGAGTTTATAAGATCTTTGATTTTGACCTTATATGCTTATGTGGAGTCTATGTGGCATCATTATGGGTTTTTCAAAACAATTTTCATAAGTGTCATTTGAATACTGGCCATTGGATTTTCAAAGCTTTATTTTAATTCACATGGTTGGATCAAATCCAGTAAGCAATGATGATCCATCAATCTAAATTTGAGTCCTCGACTTTTATTGGCCTAGTGACCTTTAGGCTTGTAATCATGACACTTATCACCCTCGTAGATTTATCTCATGTTCCATATCTCTTGTCAGTTATTTCCTTAGTTTAACACTAGACACATGTAGAGCTCATATATATTTGAAAATTCATTGAGATTTTCATGTCATTAGATAAAATATATTGATCAAGTGATTATCATTGATTTCTTGACTAGTCATGGATCAAATGGAAATGTAACATGCATTGTTCTCAAAATCTTGGGATCCTTTTAAAAATCCCACATAGGCCTTATACCATTAGATCAAATATAGAAATTGAGTGATTTTTATTGATATTTATGAGGGGTGTGATTAATTAGCTAGACATATTTATTAGGTGGGCCCCTTTATTTGTACTTTTCAATCATTAATTCACCACACATTTCATTCTCAGGCCATTAGGTTCCTTTTGAATTTTCCTCCTAGGCCTTATGTTATTGGATCAAGTTTAGCAATCGAGTGATTTCCATTGATCTTTCATGGTACACATGTTTTAAGCAAAATCATTTTAGTTAGGATGTTCCATCTAATCAAATCTAGTGAGCAAGCATCAATCGTAGGATCGTTCAAAGAGCGAGGGAGATAACTATAGACCCAATGACATAAATAAAAGCACTTAGCATAAGGTATTAATTATAATTTCTAGATAATTATTGGTGCCTTACTATTAATGACCTAAGATATGTTAGGTAATTTAAAAAGGTACCTCATTAAATTATATGAAATTATATCTAAGGAACATAGGAAAAGAAAGGGGAAAAAAACAAAGAAGAGTTTGAGTTATGTTATGAAACAATGACTTAAACCCATGAAAAATCCTTATTTAGAGATTCTTTTTAATTGGTTCTTTCTAACTTGGGTCCCTCAAATATTTTAATTTGAATCAAGGGACACCTATGGTTTCTAAACACAAAACCCTAATTCTACCATGGAAGTTGAAAAATAACTCACGTAACCTTGTTAGTAGGGTTAGTCTAAAACAAGAGGATTAAATAACAAAATAATGTTCCTAAATAGAGTAGATAATCCTCAATTTTTTTCAAAGACTTCAATGTTTATATGCTTCAAAACTAGGAAACAAATATTTCTCAAGGGTCCCAATTTTTAAATGAATGGGGGTATGTTGGTCCCAACAAATGGTTACTTCTAGGGGAAAACATATCAATATGTTAGAACTTACAGACTCTGATTTTAGACAAACATTGAGGTCATCATCCCAATTGATCAAATAAACTACCATCTAGATCTAATTTGGGTTGAAACAAACCTTACCCTTCTAAATTTGAGGTCAAACATTAGGAAATACCTGAGCTATGTGTGTGATTTGATTCCACTTACAATTTTCCATAGGGTTCAATAAGAAATCCTTAGATTCCTACCTTCAATTAGTTACACTGACCTAGGTTACACTTAACATTCATTATGAATCATGGTTTTGCTTAGGGAGGGATTGGGAATTTCACTACTACCAACCAAGCATTTATATCCCTAAAAAAGATACCTTTGGCTCCCCTCATGACCTTCCTCCATTTCCATCTAGGCATCCATAGCCTTGATGGAGGTTTCTTGAATCACCTTCATATTAAAGCTTGATTTTTTGCTTTTTAGTCTTGATCTTTTTTTATATATTTTTAGATCTTTATGCTTCCATTAAGGTTGGGAACCAAGAGAACCAAGTTTAGGATTTTGTTAAATAATATAATTTGGGAGAATCACTTAGGGTTACAACTCTTATCCTAGGAAAATATGTTGATTAAGTTCTAGCTAATGGAATACTCTTGATAATTTAAGTCTCCAATCCTTGAGTGAAAATATTCTTAAAGCTAGTATGGATCCAAGGTCATGACTTAATTTTCATGGAATGATTTTCTCTCCACCTATCTGTAATTAACTTCTCTAAGCTATATCATAATGCTAGGTTCTAGGACCATGGTTCCCTTTATTTGGGGTTCATACCTTCTTTTAGAATTAGGGCTCATATTGAGCATGTTTCATAACTTATAGGCTCAAGGATGTATCCAAATAAACATTTAAATTAAGGAAAACCATAAGGAAACAACAAAACATAGAAGGAATAAATCAAAATAAGGAAACTAAATAAATATGAACAAACATGTATAAAAACTAGGGACATGAAAGGAAATATTCTCAAATCAAACTAACTAACCTACCTAATTTAATTTAATCACCTTACATCTTAATCCATAAAGACCCAAAGAGGGGTGGTAGAGAAGTAGTGCTTGATGTATTTCTCATCAGTAGGCAAAACAAATTGTGCCCCTTCTAAATCATTAAGCTTGAAGGTGTTGTTGCCTAGTCTCTCTACAATCTGGGATAGGCCAATCCATAGGGGTGTCAATTTGCCATGCTTACCTTTGGGTTCAAATGCTTTATCCCAATGGAGGACTAAGTCTACCTACTTAAACTCTTTAACTTTATACCTTTTTCCAAACCATATTTTCATAATGTGCTGGTGTCTACTAAATTCAAAAAAAGCTTTTTCTTTGTCATCTTCCCTCTGAATGATGTCTAATAGCCTAGAAGTGGCATGTTTTTTGGATTTTATCTATGTATTCTTGCTTAAATTTGTATGTAATAAATTTGAGAGTGATGAGAAATATGGTCTCCTACCCATACACCATCATAAAAGGTGAAGCCTTAAAGTATTGCTTGGTCCTTTTTCTATCATCCCAAAGTGAAATTTTGAGTAATTTATGCTAAGTTCTAGGTTTGTCTTTTGTAGACTTCTTTATTGCCTTCATTTTATTTTTATTTGTATATTTAGAGACATCATTCCCTTCGGGATAGTAATTTGAGGAAAACTTAAGTGTAATACGATTGTCATAAGCCCATTTTGTCATATCAATTGAGATGAATGCAAACCCATTATCACATAATAGAGAAACTAGGGTCCTAAATCTAGTTCATATATTATCTTCTAGGAAATTGATTGCTTCTTCCATCCTACATTATTTGGTGGCCACTACCTCATTCCATCTAGTGTAATAATCTATGATAGTCAAGATGTATTTGTGACCTTTAGATGAGTTGGGATTGATCATTCCAACAAATTCTAGGCCCCATTATGCAAATAGTTTGTCAATCATGACTATTTGTAGAGACATAACCACCTTTGTCTCTTTGGTGTTGAATATTTGACATGAGTGGCATTCTCTCACATGCTTATGAGCATCCTTAAAGATAGTAGGCCATTATTACCTAGACCTTAGGATGTTATGGGCTATGGTTCTTCTAATGGGATGTCCACTACCCATCTTTTCATGAAAGGTGGCCATAATTTGAGTAGCTTCTTCTTTTGAAACACATCTTAGGTAGATTCTTTCAAATTTCATTCTATAAAAGATTCCATCATTGATTAAGTAGTGGGATACCTTGAGCCTCAAGGATCTATTTTTGTCCCTAGATAGACCTAGAATATAAGTACCATTGATTATAAAATATATGTTGGTCATCATTAAAGACCTGGAAATGATTAACATTATCAGACATTAATGGACATGGGACCAATTCAATACTTGAATCAATGGAGTCTAGATTAGGCATGAGATTTTTTGTAGTAGATACTAACTCATCTACATCTTGGTTTTATTAATTTGAAAGGGAGGTAATGTTGAAAGCATCAAAAGATTCAATCAATTCCTAGACTCTAAACTTATACTTCTTGAGGTATGAGATTTTACACTAGTACCTTCTCTTGACCTAGTTGACTACTAGCTCAGAATCACCAAAAACTAGTAACTCCTTAGATTTATTCTTGATAGAAAATTATAAAACAAGGATGAGAGATTCATATTTATCAAGATTATATGCATAGGGGAATTATAGTCTATAAGAGACATGGTATATTTTATTTGTAGGATCAGTTAACCTAATTCCAACTACTGATCCAACCTTGCATCTAGCAACATCATAATGTAATTTCCATAGCCCAAGAGGAGATTCCCTATCTTTTGGATCATCTATCCTATCAACTTATAGGGTGAAAACCCCTAAGTTTAACTCAATTATGCTCACCCTTTCATTTACAACATTATATTTCATTATCATATGTTTCATTCTTGGTTCCCTCTCAACTCTAATTTGTTTTAGGACTCATTTCTAAGGTAGTCATAAGTGGGATAAGTCAATGGACATGTACCCATTTAAGGCCTTGGTCCATTCCCTACTCAATAATGTCTAATAGGCATCTAGCATATCAACCACTTGAATGTCAATGAATTATTGAATTATAGGTTTACAAGCCATCTGTATGTGAACATTCAAAGCTCTCTAATTACCTTTACCCTTGACTTGTCTAACTGGGTGAAAATCTGATCAAACTTGATGGGGGTTAAGCCATGTTGTTTACATTTACTAGAAGGCATGATTTTAGAGGCACCTGAGTCTAAAAATCAATTCTAAAAGTTATTACCAAACATCCTAACTATGAGTAAGAAAGGGGGGCATTTCACTTTGGCCTTATGTACCATTACATTTGCATGATTAGTCTTAAGAGTTTTCCTAAATTTTAATTTCTCTAATAGTAAATATATTTGTTTGATTATTTGTGTTAGCTCATGCAAGGTGATATTGGCCTCGATTTTCTTCATGTCTTCAATAATATTATAGCCAGTTTTACTTAGTGAATTAGCACTAGGCTTGGAGGAAATTCCTTTGGGTGGCTCAGGGTCATTCTTGAAAGTAGTGTAAAGAGGGGTCACATAGTTATTAGGAGGATTTGAAGTGGTATAAGGTTTAATATACTCTTTATTACTCTATGGCTAAGTATTTTTTAATAAATATTGAAATGCATGGATTTCCTTAGGTATCTCATTTGGTTCATTTTCCTTTTGAAAAGGGAAATCAAAGGTTTTTACCATGAGGATCTGGTGAGAAGGCTTAGGGCTCGATTTATTTATAATGTTGTCCTTATGAGGGACTACTTCATATGTATCTATTATAGTAATCATGCAAAGCAATATCTATGAGATTAATTTCCATGCTTTCATTACTAGCAGAGGGTCCATTAGTATTGTTTTTGTTGTAGAATCTATCATTATGGAACCTATTTCCTAGTCTTTTGATCTTTTAGAAAGTAATGTTCCTTCAAAAAATTTCACCAGTGTTACCAACTTGCTTTTAAAATTGGAGAAAATTAGTGCTAAGTTTTTGAACCATCTTTGATAAAGGATCATTCTCACTTTTAGGGGTCCTATAATTATGGACCTTATTATTTTTTAAACAAAGAGAAGGTATTAATTCCATTTGATCATTAGTAGAAGATCCATTAGTATCTTGGTGACTTAGGAACCCTAGATTTTTATTAGGAGTAACATAACTAGTGGGTAGAATGTTTAGGTTTGGGATTTGATTAAGAGATAGGGTTTTTGGTTATTATTTGGAAAAATGTTCAAAGCATGCATTTATGTGTTAGCATTGGGGATGGAGTATACCATGTGGACTTATGGTTGCATTTGATCACTGATAACCACTACCTCAAAATAAGCTTAGGCTAATGAAGCTATAATTGGGATAGATCTCTTTAAAAGTACAAAAGTCATTGTATCTATTGTGTCTTTTTAGATCTCTAGGGATAGAATGTCATTAGGTTTGTAAGGTTCCATAGTCTTGTTATACATTTTTTGGAATATAGCATTGAAAGACCTTATCAGTTCACTAGCATCTCTTTTGATGGTTGTAAATTGATCATAAATGACACAAAGACTGATAATATTCCCAAATTGATCAATTAAAATAGTGTTGAAATCATTCTAGGTGGTAATTTAGTCATGAGGCAAATTGAGGAACCATTCATATGTTGCATCTTTGAAATTAAAGGGAAATAGTCTACATGTTACATCCTCATGTATGAAATTTAATAACCTCAAAGCATCTTTAAAAGACTTAACATGATCTTCCACAAATATAATACCAATAGGACTAAATATGGGAAAATATTTCTCAATATTACATGGTAAATCATGGACTACCCCTTATACATTAATGGGGGAAATTCCTATCCAAGCCATACCTAAATATGGTCTAAATGCGAAGGTATATTGAATAGTAAAAGTGGGTAAAGACATGGAAAGTCTTCATATACCTCTGTCTTTGTCACACTTAGTTCTCTAATTAATTTGTAGCTCTAGTATAGGCTCTCTCATTTTTTAGCATGATCTAGTGTGAATCCTAGGCAATTCCATCTAGAAGATGTGAAACCCTGTTTAAAACATGGTACACAAAGTTAATTTTTGCAATAAGTAAGGACCAAGCATGTATCCTAGGCTAATTTTATAAATTTTTATGTAAGGCATGACAAATGACATCAAATTTACACAAAGGTAGCTCAAGGATGTATCCTATTGTGTAAAGATAATTGATCTTTGCAAGTTTGAGCTCAAGATGGTCCACAATTCACAATGGATCAATTGATATTTGAAAAGAATGAGCCATTCCACTTTCAAATACTATAGATCCACAAATTCAAAGCTATATTTACTAGAACAAGCAATAATTTATCAAATAACTATGATAATTTGCCTCAACAAAGCACAAAGATGTGTCAGGAACCCCCTAGACCTCCAACCTTTACACTTGGGATCAAAAATCTACCCAAAGATGTAAAGATATACCAAATCCTTGGCTAATTAGCATTAATGTCCCTCTTTCTAGTGATAGTAAATCTTATCTTATTGATGATTATAAATGTACCATAGGTTATTTTAGTGTTTAAGGAACACTTCTCATTATAGGATCCAAATGATTTAGGGTATGAGTTGCAAGTATTTGGTAGTTATGGTGCCTATGGTGAAATAACAACAAAGCAATGTAGACTATTCCTAAATATTTATAAATTTTAATGGTTGGGAGATATCTTGGTGCCTTATTTTATGAATCTTGATGCCAATTTTGATAAAATTTTCTAGATATAAACGAATGACAAAACTAAATGGTTATGAACAATGTTTTAAACTAAAGTGTATTGTTTAAAGAAAGAGTAAGAGGAAAGGGTAGATTAAGAAAGAAATGGTGATTATTGATCATTTATTGTGAACATATTGACAATGTTTCAAGAACTAGTAAGCATAATATTAACCATCATATAGTGTAAAGTACCCTAAGCTCAAATTTTACTACAAACTAGGCCTAATTCTAAAGATAGGATGATAATACAAGTAAGAATTAGGTTTACTTTCAAATATTTACACCACATCTAGATAGCTAATGCACATCTTTGTTGTAGAGAAAATAAAATGAAGTAAACTCAATTTCATTCAACTAACCTAGGATTACATTAGTTAGAAACCCTATAATTAATGATCTAACACATTATTTCCAAAAACTATTCATATTAAAACTTAGATAAGCAATTGAAAAACTTATCAATTCAAACGCATTAACCTAGATAGTTCCTATTCAAGTCCTTGATATTTTATATTAATTACTTATAAGTGGTACAAAAATATCTCAAAGTTTCTCCTGTTTTACAAATGGTAATAAATTCCTTTATAGAAAATCTAGGTAGTATACCAGTCAGTCTAAAAATATATTTTTTCAAAGATAAAGATAGTTGTCTTTATAACAAACTATGATACATGTGTCTTTTACAATCATGCTAACCTAGAGCCAATAATACTAAAAAACTATAATGTGCCTTTACAATGAATATGCTAACTCTTAGGTAAACCATAATGAATACATTAGAAGTGGGGACCTTTGTTTTTGAAGGATGCTCATAACTCGTTCATGTTGTTCATCCACCAATCCCAATTTTAGAGAAGGCCTTGTGATACACTCCTCTTCTTGATCAGTTAGCTCATCAAAATCCTTGTCAATCCTCTCCAAATCTTACTTAATGCTTATGGCTTCATTGATCCTCTCCCCTACATTAAATATCATGTCTAATATTTTGATATTATCTTTCCTTGATTGTGCTTAGATTCTACCCTTATTTTTTTGAGTCACCAAATTGGCTCTATGTTAGAACTCTTCATCACTAATAATCACTAGGGTAGTGGGATATGTAGAATCCTTAATCATAGTTAATATAAGCTTATCAATACTACCCATGAGCTCTTTTCCCTATTTAATAAATTCATCTACTTTGGTGTTCCAAACACTCAAGGATTGGACCTTATCTATAATAATTCATAAAATGGCACTTAGGTGCCCCATGATGATGGCTTTAAAATTTGGTATTTAGTTCCTAACTTGGATATTAAGAATCTGGGCAATCTTATCTTTCAAAGTTTACCATTAAGTAACTAGTTCATTAGCTAAGGTGGCCTAGTTTTCCAGTGAATATTTCCTTAATTTGATGGACTTTAATGCTTCGATCATGTCATGGAATGACTCCTGAAGTATATTTATCATGGAATCTAGTATTGAGAGAATTACTTGAGTTTGAAAATTATATTTTTCCTTTTTAAGGTTCATAATTCTTTGTATTAATCCCTGGACATTGGCTCTAGCCTATTAATATTGAGCCTCAATTAAACTTTCCACATCCTCCTCATGGATGGGAGTCTCTCTAAGTTGTTTTCCTCCAATAGGGGTTAACCTTCTTAATGGTTCCACATTTTGAAAGGTGAATTCCTCTTTATCAACCATGGCTATCCTTGTGGTGATACTTTCCAATCCTATCATGTCTGGGTTAAATTGGACTTTAACCTCTAGTTCCTTAAACAATAGGGGCTTAGGCACCTTCATACATGCACAACCAGAGGTTCCTGTGGTCTCATCTCTCTATCCCCCTTAAATATGATGAACTTTTATTCTTATTTACTCTTGCTTTTTTACTATGTCCTTAATCCATGTTTTGATGTTATCATGCTTAGCCAAGCCAACCTATATCAAGGCCCATGAATAATAGAGGGATGGGATCTTCTAAAACTTCCCATAGGTGAACTTATTAGGGATGAGTGGTGCAGGGATTGGATTCTCATCACTGAAGAGGTTGAATTCACTAGTAGGAAGAGTAAAGGTCAACCTATGCTTCTTCCTTGGAGTCCCATGAACTAAGGCCAAATTTTCTTTCCTTTTCTCATTTTCCAATGTAACCATCTCCTTTATTGCTTCTTCATAGGGATACCCTTCTCTATCTGAGACATATACCACTATTATATCAATGAAATCACCCTCCAATATCTATTATCTATCAAGAGCTATCATGTCAACAAATTTCATGAGATAAGGTGGTCTTTATGAGAGTTTTGTAGGTGAGGGTCCTTCCCCAGGTCTATAATCCAATCTTGGTTCTCCAATTTTTCCTTGTCCTTATCCTTTCCATCTTGAGGTTATTCAGGTCAAGGTTCTTACTTATGGGGTTGATGTTCAAATGGATACCCTTGATTAGATGGCTCCTCATGAGTGGTCATATATGGTCTTGAAAACAAATGATATTGTAACGGATACAACTACCATATCTCCCCTATAGTCTTATTGTCTTTGATCAATCTACATTATAACCTTATATTGTAGTTTTGATTATAGAGATCACTTTTTAAAAATTCTTTGCTCTAATATATATGTCATCATTGACACCTAGCTTATGTTCATATTCAATATTAGGGACGTTTCTATCCTTAATGTGGTTAACCACCCTGTACCTAGGGTCCCAAATTTTAAGTTCATCTAATTGGAAATCAAAATAATTCCTATGTTACCTTGATTTCCAATTGCTTCCAATATTTGATTATAATCTTCCCAATATCCAATGGGAGGGGGTGGATTTGTCCTTTTATCTTCTCTTTTCATACCTTATTTTCACCCTAGGTGATTTGGGAGGCAATCTATTATTCATAAAGATTTTTGGGGACATGGACTAGTAGCTTGTAAGGTTGGGTTAGGATCCCCTCTATCTTAACAATAGTGTAGTATAGATAATACCATATGTTCCCCATGGCTTCTATCTACATCTTGATAAGGGGATGTAATCTCTGCATAAAAATTCCTATGATGGCTTCATATATGTCTAGGAAAAGACAATCATATATGAATTGTATGTGGTTCATGTCCTTGAATATGTACAATTTAGAATAGTGGTGAGAAATTGTGGTTCTACCATCAGGGGATTAGTTCCTAATACCATGGAAGGATACATAGGATAGAATGGAATCTAATAAATATGACATCATAAATAATTTCTTAGAGGTCCATCTTTTGATGGATATGAATTTATTAGCCAAGAAGAAGCTAATTAGGTCTCCTACTAATGGGGTGAATTTTTTTCTATTATGAAGTAGACATAGGACACATAATTTTTTTTTACATATGTTGTAGAAGGGGAATCAAAGGATAAACTTAGTAGGGTCATGGATACTCTAATGCCTTCCCTAAATTAGATAATGGGGATCATTCCATCTAGGGTTTTGAATACATGGGGTCCTTGGATTAACAAGGGTTCAAGTACTAAGGGTGTTAGCCCAGTTCCTCATCTTAGGGAGGTTGAGATGGGGTAAAGGGAGATTTTAATAGGTTTAAAAAGACAAAGGAAAGATGTATTACACCATTTTGGAGCTACCCTATTTAATGATCCATTCCTCATTTATCTTATAATCAATAAATATGGGTATAAGGACATCAATATAATTCATTGCCTCTAGTTTCACCATGTCATGGTGGAAACCAACCATTTGATTTGTAACTAGGTTGTTGTACCTTTGATTCATTATTATATTCATATTTTCCTCTTGGGATATATTTTGTAACTCATATATCAATAAAAACAATTTTGACTAATTCTTCACACGATAGATGTTTAAGGCTACTAGGTCCAGCTCTTTATCCTTGAAAATCCTTCCTTCATTGTTAGAATTCAGATAAAGCTAAGCCTCCATCTTCAATTGTTGCTTACTAGCCACCATTTTTTATGTTACCAAATTTCCCACACCACACTTGATTTCCAAGGGTTCCTGGTATAACACTTGCTCTTAGGAGCATAATTATGCTATCTTGATTGAACTATAACTAATTAAATTGATTTAGGTCTTCTTTTATAGAGAGTTTAGGGTTCTAAGATTTAATGGCAAGAGATATTTAGATTTTAACTTCATATGTGTTCAAGATTTGATGAAGATCATTTAATATATACCCTTGCATTTTTGAGTTTAGAAGATCTTTGATTTTGACCTTTTATGCTTACATGGAGTCCATATGCCATTAGTCTAGGATTTTGATGACAACTTTCATAAGTGTCATTCAGATACTAGTCATTGGCTTTTAAAAGATTCCTTTTAATTCATTTCATTAGATCAAATATAGTGAAAAAGTTCAAATCATAGTTCTAATTTTTATTCCTTATCTTTTATTGGCCTAGTGATACTCAAGCTTATAGTCATGACACTTGACACCCTCACAGATTTATCCCATGTTGTGTATCTCTTGTTAGTTGTCACCTTGGTCAATAACTAGCCATGTGTGAAGTTCATAGAGATTTTAAAATTCATTGTGCCTTTTGTGTCATTAGATCAAATCCAATGAGAAACTAATTTCCATTTATTTCTTGGCTAGTCATGGATCAAATGAAAATGTGACACATGTCATTCTCGAGAGCTTGGGATGCCTTTAAAAATTCCACTTGGGGCTCACACCATTGGATCAAATTTAGTGAGTGATTGATTGCCTTTTATCTTTTTTTGGGGGGGAATCATTTAATTGGACATCTTTATTAGGTGAGCCACTTTATTTTTACCTTTTGATCATTAAGTCACCACACATTTGGTGCTTAGGGCCTTAGGTTCCTTTTGAATTTTCCTCTTTGGAATCATGCTATTGGGTCAAATTTAGCAATTAAGTGATTGTCATTGATATATCATGGTGCACATTATTTAAGACAAAGACTTTTAGTTAGGATGCTCTGTCTGATCTAATCCAATGAGCAAACATCAATTTTAAAATCCTATAAAGAGAGAGGGAGATAAATGTTAGACCTAAGGACATAAATAAAATCACTTAACATAAGGTATTAATGCTAATGTTGAGATAATTATCGAGGCCTTAATATTAATGACCTGGGCTAAGTTCGGTAATATAAAAAGGGACCTCATGGAATTATATGAAATTATATCCAAGGAACTTAGGAAAAGAAAATGGAAAGAAACAAAGAAGAATTAGAGTTATGTTATGAAAACATGACTTAAATCCACACAAACCCCTTATTTATAGATTATTTTTAATTGGTTCTTGCCAACTTGGCTCCCTCCAATATTTGAATTTGAATCAAGGGCCACCTAGGGTTTATGAACATAGAACCCTAAATATTTCATGGAAGGTATAAAATGACTCACATTACCTTGTTATAAAGGTTAGTCTAAAATAAAAGGATTAAATCACACTAGCATGTTCCTTAATAGAGTGGATGATAATCAAATTATGTTGAAGACTTCAATGTTCAGATGATCCAAAAATAGGACATAAAGACTTGTCAAGGGTCACAAGTTTTAAATGAATGGGTTTATGTTGGTCCCTATATGTCGTATCTTATAAAATTCAAAGAACTAGTCACTAATAATTATGGGAATTTATTATTTAATAATTGATCATCAAAACATCCATTGCATGATGAAAAAAATAAGTGCATTATAAATGAAAATGGTACAAGGAAAAAAAAATCATTCTAAAGTAATTATTTCTTATGGTACAAATAATTCATTCAATAAATAACCACTAATCCTATACATGTGAATAATAATGCTTTGAGTGACAAAAATAATCACACACTATTTGTATTTTCATCCATAATGACAAAAATAAGGGTATTACACTTTTTGTTTGTAATATTACTTATAGTGAGGCACACGCATGATAATGATGTAAATTGGTGTCTATTAAAAAAAATCATTATGGTAATTAGGCACATTTTATTTTCTATATATCATGGGTGCCTAAAAAACATGGAAATAGGGATCAGTTACAATCATTCCTTACCTTAATGATGATGTGTATAAATTTAAGGAATTTTCGGAGACACATTTGTTAGATGGAAACCAATATATAGTGTGTATTATCTATTATGATCAAAATTTTCACCCTTCAGGAGCTTGTTCAAGTCTTCTGATATAATTAATATCATGGAAACACCTCTAGGCTATGGGTGGCCTAATAAGTTAGCTGAATCTTTAGATAAGGATAGCTACCTTGATGCTATAATCATGAACTACTACTAGACCTATTTCTTACAAAGAAAAAGGATAATAGAAATTAAAATTAAACTAATCTATCAAAGTGATGCACCAAATTAACGCCCTCAACTTAACATCGTATATTAAGAACATGAAATATGCATGAATATGATCACACTACTCAACAAGGACCTTCAAGAAAGAGTGTTTTAACATGAAGGTCATAAATAATGTATTGAATGAGAGGGATAATCAAGAGGTCTAATAAAGACACTGAAATCCACTTCCAAACTATGTAAATCTACCTCAAACTCATCATGTTAGCTACAATAAGACAATAATTTTATAAAGAGGTAGGAGAAGACAAATGATAGAGAGTAAAAGCACTATTATTAAAATTCATCAATAATCACACAAGTACACTAGTTGAAAGAGTATGAGAAGGTAATAATAAGATTTATCAAATAATAAAATTTATATTAAAAGTATTTATTTGAGAACATCTTCACCATACCCATCCAGAGTATCCATTACAATCCATTTAATGTTGCATATATAGGACAAATGTGTGTGTGTGTGTGTGTGTGTGTGTGTGTGTGTGTGTGTGTGTGAGAGAGAGAGAGAGAGAGAGAGAGAGAGAGAGAGAGAGAGAGAGAGAGAGAGAGAGAGAGAGAGAGAGAGAGAGAGAGAGAGAGAGAGAGAGAGAGAGAGAGAGAGAGAGGAATAAGAGTAAATCTAATGACACATGTAACTTAATCCAAGTTACTTATAGTACAATAGGAGAGTCTAATATTAGTTTCATCCATCTATTTTGCATGGGTTGGATTTTTGATGATGAACTTCTATAAGAATGGCATAGAAGAGTCTCTTTAACTTCTTGGATAACACATCAACCCATTTGAAATTTCCTTCATGATTGAAGTTAAGGAATCGAAAGTTTCATTTTCTCTTATAACTCATATTTTATTAATTTATTACCTATTTGACACTTATTTATGCCTTATTATCTTTAATTGACACCATTATTCATACCTAGCCAATTTGTAGATTCTTCTTCATTAGCCATATAGGTCTACTATCCCATTATATTCGATTTTCTTGGTATTACTCATTGGATTGAAAATTATATCCATGGGAACTTTAAAAGAAATTTATATTCATAACTCATAGCCTATAAAACATTTTATTGTGTGACCAATATCTTATAAATGATTTAACCCTACTTCTTTATCTCTTTTAGGTGAGCATATCACCTTTTCATAAGCTTTTTAAAAACTACCCATGGAGTTTGGACCTATATGATAACTTTCAAGAGTAATATAGTGAATTTTTGGATATAATAAAGTATAATACCCTTCAAAGAAACCTCAATAATGGTTTTCATCAAACTCATATGTCCAAAAACCTATGTTGAACGTAAAACCCTACAAAAGTACAATAATAAATGCATCCAAATAGGTGAATGTTAAAAAAAATTCATTTTGAGGACCCTCTTGGAGTGAATAATTATTTTTATATTTTTATCATGTAAAAACAATTAATTTCTAGTTATTAATAAGTCAATCCCCTCCATTGGGTCATTATAAGGGTTTAAGCAGGGCTGAAGAGTATATAACATTCTTAATAATGATTTATAAAGTTGGAAACCTAGATGAATGAAATAATGATAAAATATCAGGTATAAAACCTCTTATTCCTTCCCAAATAATTTTATATTCCCATGCACTTTCCCCTCATACTCAACATGTGAGAAAAGTTGGCATTTATGGTTGTTTAGGCCCATTAACAAGGTCAAGTGAGTGTTTTGGCCCAAAATATCATTCAAATGTTCATATTTTTCTTTGATAAGGTTTTATTATGATTGAGACACCATAAATGAGATAATAAAACACTTATATAATTCATATTAGTTTTCAAACATCTTACACCTTTATTTGAGCACCAAAGAGGGTTTAAGTGCTAGTTTGAAATTCTATCCCTAGTTGTCCTTCACTAAGATTATCTTATTATTATAAAAGTTATAATACTTGTATAATAATTTAATAATATATTAAAAATATATCATAACCATATATACCCAATTATCAATACCAAACATATGCATGCTCTCTTCAAATTGAGCATAGGCCTATATGTGGTGATTAATCATATACCTACTTATTTATTGGTACATCGATTGGGTTTGCATTAGGAGTAGGTATTATTTTATTTGATGATGTATTTTAAATTATATTAATTAGGATTTTATAACTTATTATCATCCCTCTAACTCATGCATCCTTACAATATTAATCTTTCTCATTTAATCCTATGACATGCATGTAAGCTTATGTCAAGGCGTAAACCCTGCTAAAGCTAAAAAACCTACATCTTGATTGGTTCCTTTCTTCCCAAGGAGTAAAAAAATATCAAAAATATATAAAATATTATATCACACCTCAAAATCCTCAAATTTATCTTAAAATATATATTTTAAACTTATATGAACATACCTATATGTGTTCATGGTTTTATAACTACAAGCCTAAGATAGACTTATTTTGGATATTTGGCACCTTGAGAGTATAAAAACAAAGTGGAATATTTTTATAAATGTTTTAATGCTTAAAAAAGTTTCTCTATAGTAGTAAAACCTTTTATTTCACCCTCCACATATGGCATTTGGTCACACTACCTATATAGGTTGTAGGTGGTTATTTGGATTTACTTGACTACAAGTCACCAAATTTAAAGATCATAAGGCTAAAAAAAACCTATTTAGATGTGTAAACATATATTAAACTTATTTATACCTTTTTTATATTCCTTAAATCCTCTTATACCCATACACACCAATATAAACATGCCTTTTTTCTCTTTCCTGGCAATAGGCCTGTAGCTAGTCAACTAGGTCAAAAACCCTTTCATTTTCCTATGTTTAGTCTATCTTGATCCTAACCCGACCAATGGTAGAATATGAAGTATAGTGGAATTTTTTTTATAATTATTCATCACTCCCCTTATGTTCCCAAGTCACTTTGAATATTCATTCATATTTCTATCCTTATTTAAGACTTACAATAGTCCTACATAGCCAACACCATTCTTTTAAGTACAAAATGAATTAGAATTTGAGTCCTCATATATATTTTAGGGATTTAAAGTCTTGAATAATGAAATAATATGTTTAATATTGAATTGAAAATGTCATCTACATTCCCATGAGTAATATTTGGTGGCAATAATGACCTAAATATTAGTAGACCTATATGTTCACAATACTTTCTTAAAAATTGGCTTAAAGAGACGGCTTATGTACCCTAAATTATAAGATTAATACTTAAATATTTCATGAGAATTATATTAAATTAATATATAATATGGTTTTTATATATCAATGGATGTGTAATGAAAATACCTTCATATCTAGTCAAGGTTACTTTGCCATTATAGCTAGATTAAATAACATGACTACATAGTTCCTTGTCTTCATTTAAGTTTTATGAATTAAATATTACATAAATAAGTCTAATTATTATTAATGGGGTTGTATAAATATGTTTTCATCTCATTTCATCCATTAGATGCATGTTAAAAATTTCATAGTTTTTGCAACTTGATTATATTATCCAAACTAGTAAAATAAGGTTACCTGACCTTGTACCAATCATGAAAATGAATAAAAAATAAAGGAAATTATATTTAAAGTATATAATAGTGATAATTAGACAATAATAAATAATTTTTATCCATTAATTTGACCTCACAACTAAAAAAATTAGGGAAACTAACCCTAGTGGGATTTTGAGTTAGCCTTGTACACCCCTAATGTCTTACCTATTATTAATATAATTGTCTTAACTATATTATCAATGAAAAAAAGTGGAATGTAATTAGGGTTACCTCCTATGGAAAATATATTTGACTCTAACTCTCTCTCTCTCTCTCTCTCTCTCTCTCTCTCTCTCTCTCTCTCTCTCTCTCTCTCTCTCTCTCTCTCTCTCTCTCTCTCTCTCTCTCTCTCTCCTAAAAGTACCAATTGAAGCCATGTTTCACTTTTCTTACTTCCAAGAAGACCAATGGAGAGATAGAGTGGGTTTTTACAATTTTTATCTCTAAACCTCCACTTTTTTCTTGTATTTGGGAATAATAATACCATGGGGAATTATAGGAAGGTTTCACCTTGTCAATCATCATAAAACGTTTACAAAAAACCACCAAAACCATGTTTTTCTCATGATTCTATTTATTCTATTTTTAGATATATTAAAAATGATGAACTCAGTGAATCTTCACCTTATATTGACCTGTATGTACATGGAATATAGTGAAGACATTCATGATGACATTATTTTCCTTTATCTCTCTACAAAACCTCTTCATTTGTGTGTTGGATAATTCTATATGGTAGTTACAAATGGACTCCAATGTTGAAAATTAGTTTTAAAAGACATTTAGTGAAATTTTATGATTATTTACAAGTTTTATGCCATCATATAGGTGTTATATGTCTTAAAACACTCTTTTTACAAAGACAAAATCTATGTATTTATTCTTCACTAGTTAGTTTCATTTTTATCATTGAGAAGTATAATAAGACTAAAGTAATAGAATACCTTAATCTTGTCAAAATTACCTTATTAACAACCTTATCTATTTACTAGTTCTACTTATCTAACCCATTTTGACTGGCTTGAAGGAATGGTTTCTCCTTGCAAGTTTACCATCTTGTCTTTGACATACCTCTAAATTGACTTGATTTCCTATTGAATGTATCTTTGTCTAACCTAACTTAAACAATTATAAACACAAAATTAAAACCATAAAGAATTACCAACTTATGATAAGATAACTTGACTTGACCAAGATACCAACTATACCATCCTAAATGACCATATAATTTGATAAGGGAGAGACATTAGATACCATATTATATCATTAATGATTGACACAAGACCTTCATAATGTATATCAATAAAGTTAAGATTAATTAAATTAAAATTTTAAATAATTCTTGTTCATGGTAACCACATTTTGGCTAACATATTTGATGACCTCCTAAGATTTCATGCCTACTATTCAATTTAGACTAGTTACATGATCCATCTTTTGGTATATGGAAACATCCCATCTCAACACAAGGATTGAATCAAACTTGACACTTGATTGAAAACCTTTTTAAATGAATGAAACAACTATCTACATCACCAACACAATAAGGCAAAAGAGAAAACATCTAACCAAGTCAAACACAACAAGTAACAAGATAAAACACATTGAGTTACAAATATCTTATAGGAAAGATAAGACAAGAACTACTATGTATAGCTAACCTATCATAATAAATCCACCTAGATCAAAAGGAAAACATTTTAAATCACCTTCATATAATAAATAAGAATGATATATAATTTATAGATAAGAATTTGTCATTGCTTTACCATCTCCTTTTCTCACCACCACCTTCTTGGGATTAACATTAGATAGGTATATATTAACAAACATGTATTCAACAAGGACAAACTCATCTTGGTTTTTAATTTCTACCTCATACTATTGTCTATCCTTAGAAATATGAGAGATTTCTAAATTAACCATGGTTTGATTCATAAGGGTAGTAGCATTCTTAGATTAATCATGTATTGACTCATCAAATTCAATATCATGTTCATATTTAAGAGTGTCATATTCACCATCCCTTGATACATGATGAATTTAAACTTCTTGGTGGTGACTAATAGGATTTATTGAAGAATTAAGAACATTTTACTTTTCATCAAAAACTTCCTCTTGTTATTCTTGAGGTGTTATCATACCAAGATTTTCAAACTCCTTGACCCTATCTAAGTAGGAATACCAAATGTATTTAAGGCCTCCTTGAACTTGTTCATAAAAACCAACAAGATCATAAACCATGATATTCTCTTCAAGAGCCTTCTCATGCATGTCTTCATTATGTTAATTATCCAAGAACACAACCTTATCACTCTCCTCATGGGTTTTAGGTTCATTATCCAAACAAGAGCAAACTATTTATATCTCTTACCAAAATACATATTATTATTCATTACTTGAAAGCATACCAAGATCAATTTAAATATTTTCATTATTTTGAGGAATAATAGTCTATTTAAATGCTTCAGATTCTTGAATAAAATCATGACACATCTACATTTTATCTTCTTAAAGTTATATATTATTCCCAAGATGTTCAACAAGTTTGGTAGTCAATGTATCTTCAAGAAAATTCACTTCATGTTTAGCTGAAACCTACTCAACTGATGCATAATGACATTTATCTTCATCAAGACCCAATCCATGAGAACTAGATTGGTCTTCTTCTTTCAAGAATAATGGAAGATCATCTTCCCACCTAAGGTTCAATTCATCATCTGTCTTTTGTTTCAATCCTAATTTGTCCACATATAGAAGGTTTTCATCCACTAGAACGTCATATTGGATTTTATCTTCATGATCTAGAGGGATAACATGCTCTACAAATAATACCATTTATTCCATGAAACTATGATACAAATGTTGCCATGCCTGATCAATATATTCTTCTTCTTCACTCTTTTTAATGGAATAACTTTTACAATAAATTGATATCATGTTAGTTTGCACTCCTCCATCAAGTCCATCTATCTCATCACCATTCAAGATTGATTTGTTTCCTACCTGACAAAGAGGATTGCTAAGAAATATTTCCTTGTAATATACACTAAAAAAATTCTCTTCATCACTTTCATCAGATGCTCATGTAACTAATTGTTTTTAATTTACAATAACTTCAACCTCATTACCTATCTTTGACAAACTCTCTTTCACATCTTAATGCCCATCTTCTTCTCTCAATGAAATATGTTCTCCTTCACAAAAGGAGAGGGTAGTTTGTAAATAGAGGTCAGTATTTTTCTTGAAGATTGATAGACTATATTTCCAACTTAGTAATTTGGGATTACTAAATTGATTATTATTTTATTTATTAGATGGATAAGAGAAATGAGTTAAGGGTGTTATATTCTTCTCTTTCCACTCTTCAATTTTTTTAATCAAACTTTGAGGTGTCTTGAACTTCATATATGTATGTAAATTGAAGGATATGTGAAGAAATTGAAGGACTTGAGACATATTTTGAATATAAATCTATCTGATCCTCTTATTTAATTTAGATAGGCATGGGAGAATATTAATTGTCAAAATGAAGCATGTCATAATCAGGGGTCTTACTCTAAAAAGGTTTTCAAGATGGAATGGTCTTAGGATCTTGAATACATCTGATAACTTGGGCTAGGTTTAGAGAAATAGAAGGTTAATGTGAAGTAGGAGAAGACATAAAATATTTAACATATTTCATTTTCTATCTCTCTTCAAGTACCAATATATTCTCAAGAGATTGAATCAAACTCTTAATTTTATCACGTCATCTATTAGTATATACTAATTTTATCTCTCAATGGTTACCTACTTGTTCTTGATCAAATGCAAGAAACTTATTTATTTTTTAATTATCTCACTCTGATTAGAAGGAATAGGGACACTTAGGCCAATATCCTTTTATCTATTAATCTCCCTCATTTGCATTTCATATTCTAATATAAATTTTTTAGGGATTGAGTAGGATTATCATAGCTTTAAAAAGGTTTACTAGAGGGATAAATATGATACCAAAGAGGATGAATTAGATTGGGAGAGGGAATATAAGGTTGATAATAAACTTGATAAGTTTGACATGTTGTATTTTGAGATCCACTATGGGTGAAGCCATGGATTCTATCAAACTTGTACGGAGAATATGAAGGAATAGAATAAGCATCTTGGCTAAAAAAATGATTAAGATACATACCAATTTTCTAATTTTAGACACATGGGCTACTTATATCAGTGGAGATTCACTTGGATTTTCCATATATGTTTATAATCATGACTCAAAACTATGATGTGTTGAAGAGCAACATCAAAAAATATTAAATGTGATGTAATCCTAGTCTCACCATACATGCTAAAACTATTATCATCAAATGTTTCACCCTTGAGGAAGTTTCTCAGTCCTCCTCACTTAATTTATATTATGGAGAAACCTCTATGTTTTGGGTGGAATAATAAGTGATGTGAATATATATAGGGTTATCTCCCTTGATGATATCACCCTAAACTACTAATAGACATATTGATTGCAAAAGAAAAGGGTCAAATATACTAACAGTAAACTAATATAGGGAGCTGATGCACTGAATTAAAACCATCCAATTGACCATCATGCACTAAGAACATGAAATAGGCTTTGATATGTTCATGCTATTCAATAATAACCTTCAAGAATGAGTATTTAAACATGGAGGTCATAGACATTGTATTGAATGGAAGGGATAATCAAGAGGTCTAAAAAGACACTAATGTATACAATCCACTTTCAAAAAATGAAAAGATACATCAAAATCACCATGTGAACTATAAGAATATAATCCATTTGAAAAGTGATAGGAGAGTATAAATGAGAGAGAGTAAAAGCACTACTACTAACATTCATCAACAATCACACAAGTTCACTAGTTGCAAGAATATGAGAAGGTAAAAATCATATTTATTCAACATTTAAAGGTATAGCACAATTGTTTACATGAGTATGATTCCACATATTTATCCAAATTATCAATTAAAATCCATTAAAGTCTACATATATATGATAAATTAAGGAGAGAGAGGAGAGAGGCATAATAATAACTAAAATGATAAGTGGCACTTCATATAAGTCAGTTATAGTCCAAGATGAGAGTCTAAGATTAGTTTCATCCATATATTTGGCATGTGTTATATTATTTATTATGATATTATATAATAATGTCATAGAAGAGGCTCTTAAACTTCTTAGATAACTAATCAACCCATTTGAAACCAACTTCATGATTGAAGTTAGCTAATGACAAGTTACATTTGATCTTCTAACTCAACCTGAATTACTTGTTATCCTTTGACACTTGGTTATGTTATGTTATATTCAGTTGATACATTTATTCATGGATATTCATGGTATATATTATTCTTCATTAGCCATATATACTATATAGTCCATTAGGTTCGATTTTCTTGGCATTAGCCATTGAAATATCAATAATATCTACATGGGAACATATTAAAATGTTGATAATAAAATATACTAAATTAAAATCTATGTTATGATGTGACCCATATATTTAAAAATATTTAACCCTATTTCTCTATCTCTCCTACGTGATTATATCACCTTCTCATAAGCTTTTATGCACTTTTGATGGAGTTTAGACCTATATGAGCTCTTTCACGAGTAAGAGAGTGGAGTTTGGGATCTAAGAATGTATAGAAAACTTCAAACCATCCTGCCTAGTTTTTTAAATCATCTCATATGTCCAAAAACACTATTTTTAACATCATACCATACAAAAGTATAACATTAAATGCATCTATACAGGTGAAGGTAAAAACACATTGCATGATGTGTACCCTATTAGAGTGAATAATGATTTTTACATGTTTTTAAGGTTAAAATAACTCATTTTGAGAGATTAAGAAGTAAATATCCATAGTCAAGTCTTTGTAATGGTTTAATCTAGGTTTAAGAGTGTGTAACATTCTCAAAGATTGTTTATAAAATTGTAGACATATAAATTAACTAATACCAATATTTTCATGTAGAAAACCTCCTCTGCCTTCACCAATAAGCTCAAAGTCTTGACTTATAACCTTAATATATAAATATTTCATGAGAATGATATTAAAATTATATATAATATGGTGTTTATCTATCAATGGTTTGTCTAATGAAAATACCTTGATATCTAATCAGGGTTGCTTTGCCATTGTAGCTAGTTTAAACTACATGACTACATAGTTCCTTATATTAATTGAATTTTTATGCATTAAATAGTACATATAAAATTATAATGATTATTTATGAGGTTGGATAAATATTTTTACATCTCATTTCATCCATTGGATACACTTTAAACATTTCACAGTTCCTCCAACATGATTGTATTATCCAAACTACCAAAACAATGTTATCTAACCTTGTACCAATCATGAACATGAATAAAAATTTAATGAAATTATATTTGAAGGTTATAATAGTCATAAAGGTACCATAATCAATCATTTTCATCCATTCATCTGACCTCATAACTCAAAAATTGAGGAAAATTAACCCTAGTGGGATTTTGAGTCACCCTTGTACACCCTTAATGTCTTAACAATTATTCATAGAGTTAAGTGGATAAACTATATTAAAAATAATAAAAAATGAAATGGAAATAGGGTCACCTACTATGGAAAATATATTTGACTCCAACTCTATCTCTCCTAAAAGTACCAAGTGAAACCATGTTGCACTTTTCTTGCTTCCAAAAAGACCGATGAAGAGATGGAGTGGATTTTTACATTGTTTATCTCTAAACCTCAACTCTTTTCATGTATTTGGGTATAATAAAACCATTTTGACTTATATTATAATTTTCATCTTTTCAACCATCATAAAACCTGTGAAAAAAACCACCAAAACCATGGTTTTCTCATGATTATATATGTTCTAAATTTTAGAGCTATTAGAGATGATGAAATTAGTGACTCTTAACCTTATATTGACCTATACATACATGGAAGAGAGTGAAGACACACATGCCAACCTTATTTTCCTTCATCTCTCTATAAAAATCTTCATTTGTGTGTTATATAATGTTAAATGGTAGTTACAAATGGACTCAAACATTGAAAATGAGTTCTAAAATACCTTTAGGGAAAGTGTATGATTAGGTAAAAGTATGATGTCATCAAAAAGGTGGTAGATGACTTAAACCTTAATTTTATAAAGATAAAACCTATGTATTTGTTCTTCACTAGATAGTGTCATTTTTGTCATTAAAAAGTATAATAAGACTAAAGTAATAGAATACCTTAATCTTGTCAAAATTATTTTATTAACAACTTGGTATATTTACCAATTCTAATTCTTTGACAAATTTTGACCAAATTTAAGGCATGGTTACTTATTGAAATCTTACCATCTTATCTCTAACATACCTATAAATTGACTTGATTTCCAATTTACCTTATCTTTGTCAAACCTAACTTAAACAATTATAAACACAAAATGAAGACCATAGGCAATGACCACTTGATGATAAGATAACATGGTTTAACCTAGTTACCAACTAGACTATCCTAAATGACACTATAAGATGATAATGGAAAGACATTAGATATCATCCTATATCATTAAATAATGACATAAAACCTTCATATTGTATATCAACAAACTCAAGATCAATTAATTTAAATTTGTAAATAATCCTTATTTATGGTAGCCACATTTTGGCTACTATATTTGACAAACTCCTAGGATTAAATGCTTGTAATTCCATTTAGATTAGTTGTATGGTTTATCATTTGGTCTATGGAAACATCCCATCTCAATGAAATACCTAAATTGACCTTGACACTTGACTAAATACCTCATGAAAGGAATGAAACAACTGACTACATCACCAACACAATAAGATAAAATCAAACACATCTAAATAAGACAAACACAACAAGTAACAAGATAAAACACACTATACTAAAAATTAATTAGAAAAAAAGATAAAAAAAGAACCACATGGTATAACTAACCTATCATAATTAATCCACTTAGATAATAAAAACACTTTTTAAATCACCTTCATGTGATGAATAATAATAATATATAATTGTTTGATAAGACTTTGTCATTGCTTTACTATCTCCATTTTCTATCACCACCTTAATGGGCTTGACCTTAGATGGCTATATATTAGTAAACATGTCTTTAACAAGGATAAAATCATCTTGGTATTTAATTTCTACCTCATACTATTACCCATTCTTGGAAATATGAGAGATTTCTAAAATAACCATTATTTGATTCATAAGGGTAGTAGCATTCTTATATTCATCCTCTGTTGACTCCTTGAATTTAATATCATGTTCATCTTTAATAGTATCATATTAACCATATCTTGATAGATAATTGATTTGAAATTCTTGGTGGTAACTATTAAGATTTGTTGAAGAGTTATGAATGTTGTAATTTTCTTCAAAAACTTCCTCTTTCTATTCTTGAGGTGTTATCCTACCAATCTTTTCAAACTCCTTGAACATGTCAAAGTAAGACTACCACAAGTAATCAAGGCCTCCTTGAGCTTGTTCATGAAACCCAAAAAAATCATCAACCATGATATTCTCTTTAAGAAACTTCTCATGCATGTCTTCATCATGTTCATTGGCCAAGTACACAACCTTAGCACTCTCCTCATGGGTTATAGGTTCACTATCCAAACATTTTTTTTTCTATATCTTACCAAACTATAGCTTCTTATTCATTACTTGAAAGCATACTAGGATCAATTTCAATATTTTCATTCTTTTGAGGAACAACAAGATATTTAAATGCTTTAAATTTTTGAAAATTTTCATGACATGGTTTCAAGTTGCCTTATTAAAGTTATATCTTATTCCCAAGAGGTTCAAAAAGTTTGGTTGTCAATGTATCTTTATGAAAATTCACTTCATGTTCATCTAAAACCTACTCAACTGATGCATAACCACATTTTTCTTTATCAAGACCTAATCCATGAGAACTATATTGGTCTTCTTCTTCTCCTTCCTTGAATAATGAAAGATCATATTCCAATTTAAGGTTCAATTCATGATGTTTATTTTGTGCCAATCTAGATTTGTCCACATCTATAAGGTTGCCAACTATTTCAACTTCATATTGGATTTTATTTTCATACTCTAGAGGGATAACATGTTTACCAAATAAGTCCATTTATTCCACGAAACTATGATAAAAATGTTACCATAGCTGACTAATATATTCTTCTTCACTCTTTGCAAATAAATAAATTTTAAAAGAAATTCATATCATGTTAATTTACACTCCTCCATCAAGGCCATCTCTCCCATCACCTTGATTTGTTACCTACCTGACAAAGAGGATTTCCAAGAGATATTTCCTTGTCATATACACTAGAAACACTCTCTTCATTACCATGATGAGATTAACATGCAATTTATTTATTTTCATTTCTAATAACTTCCAACTCATCACATAGATTTTATAGGCTCTCTTTCACATCTGAATGTCCATCTTCTACTCTCATTGAAAATTGTTCTCCTTCACAAAAGGAGAAGGTGGTTTGTAAATAGAGTTCATTATTTATATTAAATCTCGATACAGTGTCTTTCCAAATTAGTAATTTGGGATTACTAAGATGATTATCATGTTATTTAATGGATGGATAATGGAATTGAGTTAAGGGTGTAATATTCTTCTCTTTCCACTCTTCAATTTCTCAATCAAACTTTGAGGTGTCTTGAACTTCATGTATGGATGCAATTTCAAGGATAGGTGAAGCAATTGAAGGAATTAAGACATATTTTTAATATACCTTCATATTATCCTCTTAATGAATATAAATATGCATGGGAGAAGATTATTTATCAAAATGAGGCATGCCATAATCAGGGGTCTTAGTCTAAGAAGGTCTCCAAGATGGAATGGTCTTAGGATCTTGATGACATTTTACAACTTGGGTTAGGTTTGGAGAAAAATAAGCTTGATGTGAATTAGGAGGAGATATACAAGAGTGAATATATTTAATTTATTACCTCTCTTTAAGTACCAATATATTATAAAGACATTGATTTAGACCTCTTACTTCTATCTCATCATTTATTAATATATAATAATTATCTCTCTTAGTAGTTTCCCACTTGTTCATTATCAACTGTAATAAATTTATTTCTTTCTAAATGATCTCACTCTAATTAGAAGGGATAGGGACACTTAGGCCAATCTCCTTTTATCTATCAATCTCCCTCATTTGTATTTCATATTCTAATATAATGTTTATAGGGATTGAGTAGGATTATCATAGCTTTAACAAGGTTAACTAGAGGGATAAGTAGGATACCAATGAGGATGACTTGGATTGGGAAAGGGAATATAAGGTTTATGATAACCTTGAAATTTTTGACTTTCTATATCTTGAGATCCACTTGGGGTGAAGGCATGAATTCTATCAACCTTATAAAGAGAATATGAAGGAATAGAATATGCATCTTAACCAAAAGGATGATTATGATACATACCAATTTTTGAATTTTAGACACATGGCCTACTTGTATCAGTGGATATTAACTTGTATTTTCCATTAATTCTTGGACTCATGCCTCGAAAGGCTAATGTGTTGAACAGAAACATAAAAAACTCTTTAATGCAATGTAATCCTAGTCTCACCATGCATGTTATAACTGTTATCATCAAAATTTTCACCCTTGAGGAGGTTTTTTAGGGATCCTAACTTAAGTGATATCATAGTGACACCTCTATGTTGTGAGTGGCCTAATTAGTTAGGTTAATATATAGATAAGGCTATCACCATTGATGTTATCACCCTAAACTACTAATAGACATATTAATTACAAAGGAAAAGGTTAAGATAAACTGAAAGTAAACTAATATAGGGAGGTGATGAACTAAATTAAAACCATTAATTTTACCATCATGCACTAATAACATTAAATAGGCTTGGAAATGTTCATGCTACTCAATAAGCACCTTTAAGCATCATTATTTCAAAATGGAAGTCATAGACATTGTATTGAATGAGAGGGAAAATCAAGAGGTATAAAAATACACTAATGACTAAAATTCACTTCCAAACTATGAAAAAATACCTCAAAATAACCATGTTACCTATAATAATATAATCCATTTTCAAATGGTAAGAGAGGATAAATGAGAGAGAGTAAAAATAGTACTACTAAAATTCATCAACAACCACAAAAGTTCACTAGTTGTAAGCATATGAGAAGGTAAAAATAATTTTTATTCAATATTTAAAGGCATATAATAATTATTTTGTTGAAAAATTCTTCAAGATACTTAGCCAAAGGATCCACTATAATCAATTTAAGTCTGTATATATAGGTGAAATGGAGAGAGAAGAGAGGCATAGGAATAACTCCATTGATAATTAGCATTTGATGTAAGTCAGTTATAGTCCAAAATGAGAGTCTAAGATTTGTTTCATCCATATTTTTGGCATGTGTTTTATTATTGATGATGAGATTCTATAATAATGGTAGAGAAGATGCTCTTAAACTTCTTGGATAATGCATCAACCCATTTGAAACCAACTTCATGATTGAAGTTAAAAAATGACAAGTTAAATTTGACCTTATAAATCATCTTTAATTACTTTATACCCTATTTTACACTTGGTTATGTTATGTTGTCTTAAATTTATACATTTATTTATGCCTATCTATGGTATAGATTATTCATCATTATCCATATAGGCTAGATAGTCCATTAGGTCTAATTTGTTTGGTATTAACCATTGAAATGTCATTAATACATCCATGGAAACATGTTACAATTCTTATAGGTATATCTACTAACCTAAAATCCATGTTATGATGTGGCCCATAGGTTTCAAATTATTTAACGCTATTTCGCTATCTCTTTTAGGTGATTATATCACCTTTTCATAAAATTTTATGAACTTCCCATGGATTTTGGACATGTATAAACACTTTTATGATTAATATAGTGTATTTTTGGATATAATAATGTATAGGACACTTCAAACCAACCTCCTCAATGTTTTTCATCATCTCATATGTCTAAAAACTCTATTTTGAATGTCATACCCTACAAAAGTACAACATTAAATGCATCCATACAGGTGAAGGTAAAAACACATTGCATGGTGTCTACATTATTAAAGTGAATGATTATTTTATGGTTAAAACAATTCATTTTGAGTGATTAATAAGTCAATCTCCTCAATCGAGTCTTTGGAAGGGTTTAATCAGGGTTTAAGAGTGTGTAAATTTCTAAATGATGGTTTATAAAATTATAGATAGATAAATTAACTAATACCAATAATGTTATTTATAAAACATCCTCTACCTTCACCATTAATCTCAAAATTCCTTTCACTATCTCCTCATACTTGACACATGAGAAAAGATGGATTCTCTAGTTGTTTGGGCCTATTGAGAAGTTCATGTGAGTGTTTCAGCCTAAAATGTCATTTAAATTTTATTTTTTTATTATATAAGGTTCTAATAATCCTTATATACCCACCATTATATCCTCAAAAACTTTTACAAGTCATATACTTACTTAAATATCTTGCATCTTGATCTAAGCATCAAATAGGATTTAAGACCTAGTTTGACATTCTATCCCTAGTTATCCTTCACTAAGGTTATTTAATTATTATAAAGGTTTATATAATATTATAATCATTTAATATGATACAAAAAATCTCTCATAACCATCTAGCCCAAATTATTCATACAAAACATATGCATGTTCTCTTCAAACTAAGAACAGACCTGTAGGTGGTGAATAGGCATGTAGGTGCTTGTTTATGAATCCTTTCATTAGATTTTTATTGGAAGTAGTAAATCTTTGATTTTATGAAATATTTATTATGAAATTAATTAGGATATAATCTCTTATTCTCATCTTTATGACTCATGCATCCTTACAAGATTAATCTTTCTCATTTAAGCCAATGATAGGCATGTAAGTGTATGTCATGGCCTAAATCTTGGTATAGCTCAAAACCTCAATATTGATTGTTTCCTTTCTTCCCACCAAGTAAAAACCTATTAAACATATCTCCAATACTATATCATACCTCAAAATCCTCAAATTCATCTTAAAATGCATATTTTGTTTAACTTTTCTAAATAGACCTGTAAGTGATCACAATTTTCTAACTACAAGTGTGAGGTATACTAATTTTGTAATTTTTACACCTTGAGAGTATAAACATAGATAATAATTTATTTATAAATTTATTTATTTATTAAAAATACTCCTATATATACTTCCTACCTTCCATTTCACCTTAAACATGTGGTATTTGGTCACACTACCTACACAAGTTATAGGTGGTTATTTAGATTTGCTTGACTTCAAGTCACCAAATGTAAAGCACTTAAGGATTAAAAAGTTTTTGGTGTGCTTAAAACAAGATTAAAATTAATTAAAACTTATTTATAACCATTAAATTCTCTTATACCCTCAAAGACCACTAAAAACATGCCTTTTTTTCTCTTTTCTCCAATAGGCATGTAAACATTTCACTAGGTTAAAAGCCTTTCATTTTACTATGTTTAGTCTATATTGAGCATAATCTGACCAATGGTATACTATGTAGTATAATTTATATTTTTTATTAAGTCTTCATCGATCCTGTAATGTGCCCAAGTCACTTTAAATATTCATTCATAGCTCTATCTTTCTTTTGGACTTATGTAACCCTACCTAGCCAACAAAGTCCTTTTTAATACAGAATGAAATCTAATATAAGTTCTCATAGTTATTTTAGTGATTTATAGTCTTGAATAATTATATAATAAATTTAATATGTATAAAAAAAATTCATCTACACTCCCATGAGTAATATTTTGTGTAAATAGTGACTTATAAGTGTGTAAACATGTAGGTTCACAAAATGTTTCTAAAAATAGCTCGAATAAAAGGCTTATGTACCATAAATTATAAGATTAATACCTAAAAAAATCATGATAATTATATTAAATTTATATATAATATGGTGCTTTTCCCTTAAGGGTTTGGACATTGACAATACCTTAATATCTGATCAAGGTTACTTTGCCATGGTAGCTAGTTCAAACTGTTTGACTACATATGCATAGTTCCTTGTCTTCCTTGAGCTTTAACTCATTAAATAGTGCCTAAAAAATTATGATAAGTACTCATGATTTTGGATCAATATTTAGGAATATCATTTAATACATTTGATTCACTATAAACATCTCATAATCCTTGCAACTTGATTATGTTATCCAAACTAGCAAAATAAGGTTATTTGACCCTACACCAAACATGAACATGAATAAAATGAAATTATATTATATTTAAGGGTTATAATAGTGTTAAATAAACAATATAAAATATTTTTTATCCATTCATCTCACCTAAAAACTCAACACTTCAAGAAAAGGGACCTTGGTGGGGTTTTGAGTCACCCTTGTACACCCTTAATGTCTTAAAAATTATTAATAGAGTTAAGGGGCTTAACTAGATTAAAAACATCAAAAAAGTGTAATTTAATTAGGGTTTTATCCCTATGTAAAATATATTATACTCCAAATATCTCTCTCTCTCTCTCTCTCTCTCTCTTCTCTCTCTCTCTCTCTCTCTCTCTCTCTCTCTCCTCTCTCTCTCTCTCTCTCTCTCTCTCTCTCTCTCTCTCTCTCTCTCTCTCTCTCTCTCTCTCTCCTCTCTCTCTCTCTCTCTCTCTC
Source organism: Torreya grandis (assembly GCA_037957365.1). Classification (NCBI taxonomy): domain Eukaryota; kingdom Viridiplantae; phylum Streptophyta; class Pinopsida; order Cupressales; family Taxaceae; genus Torreya; species Torreya grandis. The sequence goes on along the minus strand of JARHVA010005043.1, from coordinate 1,146,698 downwards.
TCTCTCTCTCTCGCTCTCTCTCTCCTTCTCTCTCTCTCTCTCTCTCTCTCTCTCTCTCTCTCTCTCTCCTAAAATTACCAAGTGAAAACATGTTGGACTTTTCATTCTTCTAAGAAGACCAATGGAGAGATGAAGTGGGTTTTTGCACTATTTAGCTCTAAACCTACACTTTTTTCATGTATTTGGTCTAATAAGACCATGGGTACATATATTAGTGTTTATACCTTGTGAACCATCAAAAACACTCTACAAAAGGACCACCAAAAACATTATTTTCTCATGATTTAATTTGTTCTATTTATTATAGATATTAGAGATGATGAAATCGATGTCTCTTCACCTTATATTGACCTATAAAGACATGTAAGAGATTGAAGAAACACATTATAACCTTATTTTCCTTAATAACTCTAAAAAACTCTCAATTTTTGTGTTGGACAATGCTAAATGGTAGTTACAAATGGACTCCAATGTTGAAAATTAGTTATGAAACACCTTTAGGAATGTGTACTATCAAGTATAAACATAATGTCATCATATAGGTTAAGATGACTTAAGACATTTTCTAAAGACAAACTTTATATTTTTTATTGAATAGAAAGTGTCATTTTTATCATTGAAAACTATAATAATAATAATAATAATAATAATAATAATAATAATAATAATAATAATAATAATAATAATAATAATAATAATAGTAATAATAATAATAATAAAGTAATATAATAGCTTAATCCTATCAAAACTACCTTAAATTCTACAAAATACCTTATAAATAATGTGATATACTTACTATTTATACTTTTTTTACCCATTTTAACTAGATTTATGGCATGGTTACTCCTCACAAGATGAACACCTTGTCTTCTTTGACATGCCTCCAAATTGACGTGATTTCCAATTTACCTTAACTTTGTCAAACCTACCTTAAACAATGATAAACACTAAATGAATTACATAAGGAATGACCACTTGATGACAAGAAAACATGGTTTTACCTAGATACCAATTAGATCATCCTAAATAACCCTATAATCTACCAAGGAAGAGACATTATCTGTCATCCTCTATCATTAATGTCTTAGACAAGACCTTCATAATGGCCATCTACAAAGTTATGATCAAGTAAGTTAAATTTTTGAATGATCCTTATTCATGGTAACCACATTTTGGATAGTATATTTGATGACCTCCTAGGATTACATGTCTATTATGCCCTTTAGACCAGTTACATGGTCCATCCATTGGGCTATGGAGTTATCTCAGCTCAACATAAGACCTGAATTGACATTGACACTTGAATGAAAAGCTATTAAAATGAATGAAACAACTAACTACCTCACCAATAAAACAAGACAAAAGTAAACACAACCAAATCAAGATAAACACAACAATAAATAATACAAAACATATTGTACTACATATTAATTAGAGGAAAGATAAAAATAAGAGGTATAATGTATAACTAACCTATCAGAATGGATCCTCTTGGATCAAAAGGAATACTTTTTAAATCACCTTCATATGAATAATAATAATGATATATAAGTTATTGATAATACTTTATAATTTCTTGACCAACTCCTTTATTAACCACAAACTTCTTGGGCTTGAGCTCAAATAGGTTTATAGTAGAAAACATGTCTTCAACAAAGACAAACTCATCTTGGTCTTCAATTTCTACCTCATATTACTATCCATCCTTTCTAATATGAGATAAATCCAAAGTAACCATTGCTTGATTCATAAGGGTAGCACCATTATTAGATTCATTCTCTATTGAATCCTAAAATTCAATCTCATGGTCATATTTAAAAGTGTCATATTCATCATACCTTGATACATAATGGATTCAAACTTCTTGGTTTCAACTAATAGGATTTTTTGAAGAGTTAGGAACATCATACTTTTCATCAACAACTTCCTCTTGTTCTTCTTGACGTGTTAGTCTACAAAGATTTTCAAACTCCTTAAACATGTCTAAGTAGGAATACAACATGTACTCAAGGCATATTTTAACTTTTTCATGAGACCCATCAAGATCATCAACCATGATATTATCTTCAAGATCCTTCTTGTGTATGTCTTCATCATTTTCATTAGCTAAGACCACAACCTTAGCACTCTCCTCATGGGTTTTAGGTTAAATATAATAACTATTATCAATTAGATTTATACCCTTTGAGGAGATGTAAAAACTATCTTCATATAAGTAACATATTGTAATCACCTCTAGGATTTTAGGTAGCCTAAGGAATGAGGTAAATATCTAGATAGGGTTAGCTCCCTTGATGTACCACTTTGGATTGCAAATATACATAACTCTAGGGGTGAAAAGGGAGAAGGATAATTAGAACTAAACAAATATAATTGAGGTTATAAATCAAATAACATTGATTAAATCCAACCATATGAATGCTACACTTGAAATCAAAGGGAAAACTAAACATACACTTCTCCAATCTTCATCTTTTCACATCAATGTTACATTATGAGGTTATGGATGAATGTGAAAATATAGGAGGACTAGACAAGAGGATCATGAGGGAAATAATGAATATGATAAGTCAATAAATCTTATACATTTCCTATAACACTTCACATGTGCTTCAAGAAGAAGCCTTCCAATTGCAAATATATGATAGAATGAAATAACATGCTAAGGAAATCATAATCTTCACTTTAAAAAAAAACCTTCCAAATTAACACACTAATAACATTCATGGAGGAGGTAAAAAAATTTAATAATATTTATTATAAGATATACATTTGAGTAGGTTTTCACCATACTTAGGTGGAACATCGCATACAATGGCCAAAATGACTAGTTCTTATACAATTTGAGAGAGAGAGAGAGAAGAGAAGAGAGAAGTACAAGAGTTATAAGGACACTTATAAATCTAATAAAATAATTTATTTATGAATTATATAAGTATTTTTAACTAAAAATTCAAGATTATGAAGCATAACTATCAATTCAAGGCATAAACTTCATGAAAAGTGGCATAAAACTCATCATTCTAGCTTAGAAAATTTTTGTATATGATATGCCCTATTTTAACACATCATAAATTATTAATAAAAGTTATGATAGTTTGGATTAATTTTTATGACATTAGACATTCCTCTCTATTCATTATTTTTAGGCCTGCTCATCTGGAATCATCCCAAAATTAGCTATAATAATTTATTATCCAAAAAACACTCCTTTCATGCACCCTACACACTTGTCTTAAAAAATGGAATTAGTTTCCAATGAAAATAAATGGGATGGAGTAATGACATATATATACCATAAATTGCCTTAAAATAGTCAATAAATACCATAAATGGCCTTAAAATCATCAATGATGCCTTATATTCACCATACCTAAAGTTTTACATCCTTCTCACTAACTTGTCCACTATGCCAGTTTTGACTAGTTGAGTTAAAGCACCTGGTTAGGATACTTATAAGTTACTTAAATGAATTAAATGACCATAAGGAGTTATAAAAATTCTAATTCATCCTTTAAAACTTGATTTTCTCTTTAGAATCTTCCTATATCGTACACAACACACAAAAAACTCAAAAATAGCCTATTTTTCACCCCTTCCATATAAATATGTACATAAATTATCATGTGAGGGATATTTATTGAGTCATATACAAGTTAAAATAGGTTTAATTATAAAAATATTCCATTATAACGAATCTATAACTTAATTTATCCAATCAGGTCATTAGGAAAGGTGTTAGAGGGTTTAGGCATGTTTGACCTCATAAGATTTGTTCATAAAAACGTCCAAATTTCAAAAAAAATAAAAAAATATGTCCTTAAATAACCTTAAAAACATCCTTGAGCTTCCTTGGTTCCCATGCAAAGCATCAAAAAAGGTGTGAGTGTTCAAACTTCTTCTATTTAACTTCTCATTCACTTTCCTGGATGTATGAGTGGGTTTTGCTCTCAAAAATTTGTTTTTTGTGACTTTACATATATTTTTGAGGTTTTATCATACCAAAAATAATAATTTTAACATGTTACAATAGGTTTTATTTCTCACTTCATGGAAAAAGTGTGATGGATTCCTGATTTGGGCACTAGGCCTATACCTTGTCCACTAGCCCTCACTACAACATCTAGTGCTTTAGAACTTGTTAATGGTTTTATTGCATTAATAAATCTTAAAAACATCCATTATTATCTGAAAAACATACTTAAACTAGTTATATATCATATTGAATGCTATAAGTGAGAGTGATCATGTACTCGGTTTCTAGACCTTGATGTGTCAAGCAGGCTTGACTGTAACCTTAACACATTAAAACTCCCTATTACATATACCTCTTAGATGAGGTATTTAATATTTTTTTCATAGGTTTATTTTATCTTCTCAAACATTCCAATTGGATTTTTTATCCATTAGTTTATCCTTTACATCCCACTCACTAAAACCTGTCAGTCTTGCATAAGGGGAAAGTACCCTCTATCTAAGATAAAATAGGGGTACTTCCCATATCTATCTAAAAAAAATAACACTTTTATATGATCCTTAAATTTATAAATGTTATCTACATAAATAATTATGCCTTTGTCTTATGTATATACCCCTTAAAATCACAAAAACCCAGACAAACTATTAGGAAAGAGATTGTCTGCAAGGTTTGAAAGAACAAACATAGTATACTTACTTGTGTACTAATTTATTTTCTTATCCTATCATGGAAGTTATATTAGGTCATATTGATATTAAAATATGTGTTCACATATAATCTCATCATGTCTATTTCTCTCTAACCTTGCCTACCCTTTGGGTTGCACTAGACTGAGTTTTCCCAAGATGTTTGAGAAACCCTACTCCTTCAATCCTATAAGAGCATATTGTCTCATTTGGACCCTATTCATGATTATTAAATTTTTAATGATACTATTAACAAAACTATGTAATAACTCCCAACTAACTTGTCACTTAAATATTTCATACACCTTTCCACATACTTTTGCCTTGTTTGGATTAAACCTTCCTTTGACTGTGTATTTTATAATAGGGATGCTAGTTATATCTTAATTTACATAGTTTAGGTTTTCAAAACACTAAATAATCCTACTTTAATTTACTTAATCCATGTCATAGATATGTTTATCATATCCATACTTTACCAATATTCATTTAGCTTACTTTCTACCTTTAGTTAGCTGACTGTATTTGTTTACTTTAAAGGGTACCTATATATGCTTTTTATATAACCTAGACCCTTAATGTTTTCCTTATGGCCTCCTTAAAAAATTTCACATCATTTCATAACCATTATAACTCTTTTCATTATTGGAATAAGGCATAAAACAGAGGTTATCAAACCTAGTCCCTTTGACAACCCTATAACCAACTTGCAAGCATCATTTATGAGGTAGAGGAAACATTTAGGTTCTTATCTTCTTGGGGTAATTTCATTGATATTAGGTAATATTAATCCCTAAAATTCATCTCAAATATCCTTGAGTAACCTGTGATACCTACTTTACATTTCAAATACTTGGGATAGCTCTCAATTACATCAGTATTAGTATACAATCACTTATGGTTGACTATGTTGGAGTCTCTTTTCTGACTTTTAGGTTGCCATGAGTTCATTTAGACATTGTGTTAGATGTTTAGAGGATTTCCTTGAATCATGATAGTCCCTATCTCTGAAATTCACCTTGAAGGTCCTAAAACAACACTTTGACACTCAATTTGGGTCACTATTTTAAGGATTATTGTAGGTGTATAATCTCCACAATGTATGGACTACTCCCACCCCTAGTAAGTGTAAAATAAAACATATTCAGTGTTGCTTATGATGCTCCACATGTCAAGTATATTTATAACATTAAAACTAGACCATATAACTAGACTAACATGCATTGAGACTTGTTTCATTGATTTGAGAAACCACTTACCTCACATGACTGTAGACATCACTGAAGGAATTTAGTCATAATTTTGTAACTTTGGGTCTCTAAATTATTAATCTCAATTTAATTTCTACCTTTAAAACTTGGAATGGGTCCTATCTATGCTAGGGTATATAGATTAAGGTCATTGGATGCATCAAAAAACTTTTTATCCTTATTATATTCCATTCTCAAAAAGTTCATGAGCCTCTATTTTGCCTTTTTGGGGATTGTGCGCCTAAAAAATTAGTCACTATGTTTGAAAGGACTTTCCACTTTGTCTAGTCATCATATAACTTTAGAAATGCATGATAGGTTCCCTTATAACTTATGAGCTCTTTTAAGATGAGTTACATCACTTGTATATCATTTCAAAATGGCTATTTGATCCTTGATAAACCACTTATAGGTCAATGTTTTAGTACACCAATAGTGGATTGGATATATGCAATATGACATAATCCATGCATATGGAATTTGTATGCTTCCATAAAACTTGAAAATACACCTCTATCAATCTTAAGGGATTGGAAACATATCAAGATCTTCACCCCTAAGTATGACATCAACAATGGCTCTTGTAGGTGATTATTGGTTGTATATAGGCAATAGGTGTGTGGTAGAGATACAAGGGTGATTAAAAGATACATGGGTATCCAAAATCATGTCAACTTCTTCAAAATAATGATTTATAGAAATGATAATTTAAGACAAGTTTAAAATATCCTTCTCAATGTGAAGATCTCTTTCTATCACCTGTATGTGGATGTCCATGGCTGACTGTAAGTGAATGGGCATCAATAACTAAAAATCATGAACACTCTTATATAAAGAGGATTAAAGGTGAAGAGGGTGTGAATATGATATTTAAAACATATATATGACACTAAAACAACCCCTTGGAACTACTTTTAAAGCATGAAACTCTAAAAATGGAGCAAGACTATCTATAACATAAAATGTTGTACCCTTTTGCAATATAAGCTAATTGGATCATAAAAATACCTTTAAAATTGAAAAAAATAATGGAATAAATGAGGAAACATATAAAAAACAATATGGAACCAATATCACCAAGTGGATTGTGCAGATCTACTCAAACCAAGGTGAAACCCATGAGGTACATAGATTAAGAAGAAGATTTAGAAGGTCAACTTCATGAGGATGGTTCATTAAGAAAATTATGCCATTTTAAAAATATTTATATTTAAATTAATGTATTTTATTGTAATTTAACCTCCCCAACACCTTTGAGCTAAGACCTCTTGAGCTATCTATACCAAGTACAAAACTGCAAGTCACTTTTGCTTGCCAAGGAGGGTTGAAAAGAAGTAGAATAGTTTTGAGAAAGAAATGGCATTTATATATCAAACCAAACATCAAAATAAGGTTATGGAAGTTAAAGAGGAACTTCATAACCATTTCCCATGTGTCACACTTCCTAACAAGGCTGTATAAGTGCCAAACTCTTTTTTTCCTTTAATAAAAATGCTCTTTCTTCTACATAACCTATCATATTTGAGTAATTTAAATTAATTAAAACTTATAGGGTCACATGGGAAATAAAATAACATTTTTTGACCTTCACACATCCCAATAAATCTATAGAACTCATTAAATGCTTAATTTTGACCCTTAAAATGACCCAAAATGATAAATGGACATAAAAACTAATTGACCGAGGCCAATATAGCATAATTTGACATCAATTAACATGTAATACACACCATTACACTAATATTACACCCCTATATACTGATAAATTGATTTTTTTTACTTATATGTGTCCTACTTTTATTTAAAGGTCAAATTTGGTTAACAAATTGGTGACTCATTGGGGTAGTATGCATGATATACTAACTAGACCAATAGCCTTATCAGTCCATTGGGATTAAGAGTCATCTATATATTGAGACAAATAATGAAAACCTTGACCATTTACCATAATATTTACCAAAATAATACATCTAATGATTATCTCAACCACACAAAGCACCTTCACACACAACAAAGAAAGCAAAAAACACACACACACATATGTGCTCAAAGCACTTAAGGGAAATAGGGAACAAACTATTATGTATAACTAACAATCATTCATACCTCCATTTACAATATCAGAGGGAAAGTTTATTTATTCTCCTTTTTCATGAGATGGGTGAGGGTACTAAGCATGTATCTCTTTAGATTGAACACTTGATAGACCAGACCTATTCCTTGGTAATTTAATTGACTTGTTCTCAAGTAGATCATATTAAAATAGGTCTCTAATGTATACATATTATTGCTAACCTTGTATACATACTTCACATTGTTTCCCACTCTATTTTTTAATATCAACATTCATCTTCTTTGTAGGCATACTCTTAAAAGGAATTATTTATTATTTCTTGAAAGATTGAAGTCAATAAAACTTTATCTTGACCTCCAAAGCTTGATGTGTATTTGTTTATTTCTCACCTATCAGATGTTTTGCAATGTCATCTTACTCATCTATGACATCTTGAACAATTTCATCTTTCTTATCATTACTTATAAATAGGTCTCAAAGATTTATAAACCCCTTGAGAGATTCAAACTCATTGAAAGTGTCCAAAAATATCTGACACAAGTTATCATCTTCACCTTGATTAAAATCATGAAGAGGAACAACAAGAGTGACTCCCTCATCTTCTTCTTTATATTTTGATAGGACCTCTTCCAAGTTTTCTTTTTCAACACAAGGAATACATGCTTCATCATCAACCAAACAAGGAGATTTAACACAAGATCTCACCTCTTCTTCATCACTTAGGACTTATTGAGGGTTTTCAAGTTATACCTTAGCTATCATAGTCTGATCTTGTTGGTTAAGGGATGTAACATCTTCAATCTCCTTCTTAGTGATGCCAAGACTAGGCATCTTTAAATTCAATGACCTAGACCAATAAGGTTGCCAAGAAGTTACACTTTCTTCAAGTAAGATTTCTAAATTTTCCTCAACAAATTGGTTTTCTTGAGGTTCCCACACCATAGGTCCATTAGTGAAAAGGGTGATGGGATGAGTACAAAAAGAACTAATTGGGTGAGGTGGAACACAGGGCTCAAAATCATATTGAGAATGCAAAGTTGGGAATTATTGTGGGAGATCTTGAGGAAGGGGAGGCAAACCTTGGGCTAAAATAACTTGATTTTATTCCCTCCATTTTACAACCACTTCATTCACATCTGATTTAGCTTGAATAATCTCTTTAGGAAGGGTGGGAGGGGTTGGTCTATAATCAAGGTCCTTCTCAACTTCACACTCTTTATCAAGACTTTTCTCCTAATTCTTTCCCCATGACTCCAATATCTTACTCTATCATATGATGTGAGGATTAGAAGCCTTTACTTGAGGAAGGGTGGGAAGGGTTACTCTAGAATCATGATCCTTCTCAACTTCACACTCTTTATTTAGACTTTTCTCCTCTTTCTTTCCCTATGACTCCACTATCTTACTCCAACTTAGGGTATTGGGACAAGAGGTCTCCTTTTGTGATGGTGGGGATGAATTGTGAAAGGGAAATGAGGGAGTAAACTCCACTTCCTCTGATTCTAACATGCACTACTACATATGCATATTTGATCATTTAATCTGACTATTAAGATTAGCTTCAAACACAGTATTTCTCTTTTCAATTCTCTCATCTAACTAATTGGGAAAATGATGACTTTAATAGGCTTGATTTAGATTATGATTAGGGGTCAAGTATGGCTGGTAGGAAACTTAGGGAATCATATATGAATTTTGATAGGTATGGTGAGGTTTCACTTCATGAACTCCTAGCCTATCCTCTAAAGTATAATCTAGACCACTCATGTAAAGCATCTCACATGTGAGCCTTTGCTAGTTGTCTCTCTAAATAGGTACCCATTATCTTTTGATCAACTCTAATGCTTCTCTCATCCTATGAATAAGATTATTAGGAATCTCTAGACCACATCCTATTTCATTATCAAGATCCAATATATACCTTTCATAGCCTAAGAGTGTCTTCTTGAAGGTGGAAATGGGTTGGCTTGAGGAGTGGCTAGGTTGACAAGGTGCAAGACATGGAGAAGTCTAATGTAGGACTGATATAATTCATCCATGAGATGATAAGGATCATATTGGAGCTAATGAAAGTCATATTGAGTTTATTAAGGATAATAAAAAGATTGACTAAGGACTTGTTCATATTGATAGGGAATGACACAAGCTTAGAATGTCTTACCAATTTTCATAGAGAAAAACTCAACATCAAATTTAACCATGAAACTTCATTAATAGTAAGAAAATAAATAAATACATTACTAAAAATATTCAAAGGATAACCTAGGTTGTTTGACCAATTTTTATATCTTTAGAGTCACCATTGATGCTTGAATAGATGCCTCTAAAGGTTGATTGTTGAAAGACAACACCAAAAATATTCTAACCTCTTGGAGCAAGAGTCCCACTAAGCATGCCAACAAATATTGTCACTTGGATTTGCATGATTTGAAGAGATGGATAAATTCTTCTCATCTAAGTGGAAAAATGGAATCACCTCTAGGCTTGTGGGTAGCCTAATGAATGAGGTGAATCTCTAGATAGGGATAGCTCCCTTGATGTGCCACTTTCAATTTCAACTACACTTAACTTGGGGGGGTTGAAAAGTGACAAGGATAAATAAAATCAAACTAAACTAAGGGAGGAAATACACCAAATAACATTGATTACATCTAACCATATGTGTGTTACACTTGAAATCAAAGGATAAACTGAACATGCACTTCTCCAACCTTCATCTTGTTACATCAATGTTACATTGTCAGGTTATGGATGAATGTGAAAATCTAGGACTAGACAGGATGAATATACAAGAGGCCTATGAAGGCACTAATGAATAGGATAGCTCAAAAAATCTTATATATTTCCTAGAACACATCACATTCCCTATAAGAAGAAGCTTTCCAACTATAAATAAATGTTATAATGAAATGACATGCTAAGGAATCCAAAGTCTTCACTTATGTAAAATCAAAGATTCCAAATGAACACTAAGAATAGTCATGGAAGAGGTAAAAATTAGTAGTATTATTGATCAAAAGGTATACATTTCAGTATGGATTCACCATACTCAGGTGGAACATCCCATATAATGGCCAAAATGGATAGTTCTTATAGAACTTGAGAGATAGAAGAGAAAAGAGAAGTCTAAGGGTCATAAGCACACTTTCAAAGCTAAGAAAATAAGTTATTTGGGCATGAGAGAAGAATGTGAGATGAACCATGAAATATTAGGAAGCACAAGTGTCAATTCAGGGCATAATCTTCATGAAAATTGGCATATAACTCTTCATTCTAGCTTAGAAAAGCTACATATATGATTAGCCATGTTTGAATTCCTCATAAATAATTAGCGCAAGGTTTGATGGTTGGGATGAAGTTTAAAGACATCATACGTGCCTCTACATGCATTATTTTTACACTTGGTCATCTAGAATAATCTGAAAATGAGTTATCATCATCTATTATCTAGAAAACACTCCTTTCATGCACCCTACACACTTATCTTCAAAAATGGAATTAGTTTTCAATGAAAATCCATGGGAGGTAGTGGATAACACTTGGAAAATATACCCTCCATGGCCTTAGAATCATTAGGGACACATTAAATTCACCTTATCTAAAGTTTTCCATCTTTCTCATTAACTTATCCACCAAGCCAATTTTGATTAGCTGAGTTTATGCGCCTAGTTTGGAAATTTTTAATTTTATTAAATAAATCAAATTACCATATGGAGTTAAAAAAAGTATAAATGTTCCATTAAAACTTGATATCATCTTCAAACTCTTCTTGTAGCCTATATAACACAAAAAATGGTAAAAATAGGTTATTTATAACCCCATATGTATAATTATATACATATATTATGCATGTGAGGGATATTTATTTAAAATTATACAAGTTTCAATAGGTTTCATGAACAAACTATGCCATTATAATGTATCTCCAGCTTCATTTCTCTAATCAGGTCACTAGGAAGGGTTTTAACCCTGACTGATCTCTTAAGGTTTGTTCATAAAAACTAGATATCTAACTTGAAAAAAAATTCCAAAAATGTGTCCTTCAATATTATTAATATAATCCTTTAACTTATTTTTTTCTGATTCAAATCATAAAGAAAGGTGTGAGTGTTCAAACTTCTCCTATCAAGCTTCTCCTTCACTTTCTTGTAGTTTTGACTAGGTTTTGAGCTCAAAAAATGGTTATTGATGACATCCCTTGAAATTTTGAGGTTTTATCATACCTTTAGTAAAAAAATTAATATTTTAAAATGGGTTGTAATTTTAACTTTATTCAAGAAGTGTGATGCATTCCCCATTTAGGCATTAGGCCTATACCTTGTCCACTAGGCCTGACTATAAACATCTGGTGCTCTAGACATTCTTGATGATTTTGTTGGATTAAATAGGCCTAATAACATCCATGATGATATAAATAACATTATTAAAACATTTATATATCATATTAAATTCTATAAGTGAGAGTGATCATCTACTTGGCTTTTAGACCTTGATGTGTCAAGTAGGCTTGACTACAACCTTAACATATTAGACCTCCCTGTCATAAATCCCATTTTTTTGAGGTTTTTATTAAATTTTCATGAGTATTTTATATTCTCAAACCTTAAAATAAGGTTCATTATCCCTTAGTTTATCCTTTACATCCCACTCACTAAAACTTGTCAGTCTTGCATAAGGGGAAGGTATCCCCTATTTGAGACAAAATAGGGGTAATTCCCCTATCTATATTAAAAAAAACACTTATATATTATAATTAAAGTTATAAATTTTATATAAACCAAAAATTATGCCTTTTTATTATGTATAGACCCCTCAAAATCATAAAAACATGGATAGGCTATTAGGAAAGAGGATGTCTATAGGGTTTGAAAGAATGGACTGAACATACTTGCTTTTGGAATAATTTATTTAGTTTTCCTATCATATAAGTTATATTAGGTCATATTTATCTTAAAATATCTGGTCACATATTATCTCATCAGGTCTAATTCTCTCTAACCCTACCTTATCTTTGGGCTACACTAGACTGAGTTTTCCCAAGATGGCTAAAAAACCCTACTCCTTCAACCATGTAGGTGCATATTGTCTCATTTGGACCTAGTTCATGAAGATTAAAGGTATAATTATAATATTAAAACCATTTTTTAATAATTCCAAACTCAATTTTAACTTCAATATTCAATACACTTTTCCACATACTTTTGCCTAGTTTGGACTAAGCATACCTTTGGCTATGTTTTCTAGAACAGGGGTCCTATTTATAGCTTATTTTACATTGTTTAGATTTTAAAAACATTGAATAATAATCATTTAATGTATTTAAACCATGTCATATCTATTTTTTTCATATCCATAGTTTACCACTGTTGGTCTAGCTTACTTTCTACCTATAGTTAGCTAAATGTATTTGTTTGCTTTGAAGGGTACATGTAGATGCTTATTATGTAACCTATACCATTAAAGTGTGCCTTATTACCTCATTATAAATTTTAAAAATATTAAATAACCATGATAACTCTTCTCATTATTATAATAATTCATAAAACTAGGGTTATCAAACTTAGTCCCTTTGACATCCCTATAGCCAGCTTGCAAGCTTCATTTATGAGGTAGAGGAAACCTATAGGTTCTTATCATCTTGGGGTAATTTTATTGATATTTTTCCTCTTAATCCATAAAATATATCTAAATTATCCTTAATACACCTATTATACCTAATTTACATGTTAAATACTTAGGATAGCCCTCAATTACATTACTATTAGTATATAGTCACTTATGGCTGACTATGTTGGAGTCTCTTTTTTGACCTATAGGTTTCCATGAGTTCATTTAGACCTTATGTTATATGTTTAGAGTATTTAATTTAATACTGATATTACATATATCCTAAATTCACATTGAATGTCACAAAAAAAACACTTTGACACTAAATTTGGGTCATTATTTTAAGCCTACTATAGGTGTATAATCTCTACAATGTATAGATTGATCCCACCCTTGGAAAGTGTAAAACATATTCAATATTAATTTTTGATTATTCACATGTAAATTATATATATAATATATAAAATATACCATATCACCCTAATAACATGTATTGAGACTTGTTTCATTGATTTGAGAAACCACAATGGAGGAATTTAGTCATAATTGGCCAACTTTGGGTCTCTAAATGACCAAACTCCATTTACTTTCTACCTTTCAAAACTGGTATGGCTCTTCTCTATTATAGGGGATACAAATTAAGGTCATTTAATGCATCAAATTTTTTTTTATCCTTGTTATATGCCATTCTAAAAAAGCTCACAAGCCTCTATTTTGCCTTTTTGGGGACTGTAGGCCTGAAAACTCAGTCACTATCTTGGAAAGGACTTCCCACCTTGTTTAGTCATCTTAGAACTTAAAAAATTCATGATAGGGTCCCTTATAAATTATGAGGTCCTTTATTATGAGTTCCATAACTTTCATATCATTTCAAAATGGCTCTTTGACCCTTGTTAAACCACCTATAGGTAGATGTTTTGGTACACCAATAGTGAATGAGATATAAGTAATCAGACATAGTCCATGCATGTGGACTTTGTATGCTTCTATAAAACATTAAAATACACACATATTTAAATATTAATTGATTGTAAACACATCGATATTATCACCCCTAAGGATGATGTCAATAATGGCTCTTGTAGGTGATTATTTGTTGTATATAGGCAATAGGTGTGTCCTAAAGCAACAAGGATGAATTAAAAGATACATGGGAATCGAAACTCATGTCAACATATTTAAATTAATAATTTACACCAATGATACTTTAATACAAGTTTTAAAATAGCATTTTCAATGTGAATATCTTTTGCTATCACCTGTATGTGGCTGTGTTGTGGCTGACTATAAGTCTATGGGCATTAATGACTAAAAATCATGAGCATGCTTGTAGAAATAGGATGAAAGATGAAAATGGTGTCAATAGGATCTTAAAAACATCTAGATGAAACTAAAATAACCCCATGGAACTGATATCAAAGCATGCAACTCTGAAAAAGGTGAAAGATTATCTAAAACATAGAATGATTTACCCTCTTACAATCCAAGCTACTTGGATTACCTAAAAACCTTTAAATTTGAAGAAAAACATGGGATACATTAGGAAACATATTAAAAATCCTCTACAACCAATCTGATCAAGTGGATTGTATGTATCTAATCAAACCAAGGTGAAACCCATGTGTTATAGAGATTAGTAGGCAAATTTGGGAGGTCAAATTCATGAGGATGTTTCTTGAATCATAGGCCAGTAGTTTTAAAAATATTTATATTAAAATTATGGTATATAAGTGTAATTTAACCTTCCCAAGGTGTTTTATCTGAGACCTCTTGAGCTATCTATACCAAGTGCAAATTTGAAAGTCACTTTTGCTTGCCAAGAAGGGTTAAAAAGGAGTATAATAGTTTTGAGAAATAAATGGGATTATAGATAAAATTAGACATGAAAATTATCTTTGGGAATTTTAATAACCACTACCTGACCATTTAACATGTGGCACACGTCCCAAGGAGGCTATAAAAGTACTAAACTATTTTTTTCCTTTAAAAAACTACCCTTTCTTTTACATAACCTATCATATTTTAGTTATGTTATTTAATTAAGACATATAGGGACACATGGGATGTTAAATAATGTTTTCTTACCTTCACACTTACCAATAAATCTTTAGAACTCATTAAATGCTCAAGTTTGACCCTCAAAATGACCAAAAATGATAAATGGACATATAAACTAATTATCCAAGGCTAATATAACATATTTGATATTAAGTAACATGTAATACACCCCATGACACTCCTATTACACCCCACATATCCATATAAAGTCATGTTTTTACTTATAGGTGACCCAATTTGACTTAAAAGTCAAATTTGGTCAACACAAACTAGAGCAAAAATTTTCTAGTTCTTACCAAAATGCAACTTATTATTCATCACTTGAAAGAATAACAAGATCAATTTAAATATTTTAATTATTTTGTGGAATAATAGGCTATTCAAATGATTTAAATTATTTAATTGACTCATGACATGGTTATAATTTGTCTTCTTCAAGTTCTATCATTTTCTCAAGAGGTTCAACAAGATTGGTAGTCAATGTATCTTCAAGAAAACTCACATTATGTTTAGATGCAACCTGCTCAACTAATGCATAACCACATTTATCTTCATAAATACCCAATCCATGAGAACTATATTGGAATTTTTCTTATTCTTCCCTAAATAATGAAAGCTCATCTTCCCATCTAAGGTTCAATTAATCATGTCTCTTTTGTGATAAACCTGATTTGTCCTCATCTAGAAGGTTGACAACTAATCAAAATTCATATTGGATTTTATCTTCATTCTCTAGAGGTATCACATGATTGATAAAAAAAGGTCCATTTATTCCATGAAACTATGATACAATTATTGCCATTCTTGATCAATATCTTCTTCTTCACTATTTTTAATGGAATCACTTTGACAAGAGATTGATATCATGTTATTTTGCACTCCTCCATCAAGTCCATCTCTCTCATCACCATTCAAGATTTATTTGTTTCCTACATAAAAAATAGGAATGATAAGAAATATTTCCTTGTCATATACACTATAAAGACTTCTTCATCACCTTGATTATATTTAATTGTAGTAGATTGATTTTCATTTCCAATAACATCCACCTCATCACCTAGTTTTGACAAGCTCTCTTTCACATATGAATATCCATCATCTAATCTTGATGAAATTTTTTTTCCTTCATCAAAGGATATGATGGGAAGGAAAGATAATTCATTATCATATTTGAAGCTTTATAGAGTGTCTTTACAATATAGGAATTTGGGAGTACTAGGTTTATTATGATGTTATTTAAGGGATGGAGAAGGGAATTGAGTTAAGGGAATTATATTATTATCTTTCCACTCTTCAATTTCTATATCAAACTTTGAGGTGTCTTTAACTTCATGTATTGATGTAACTTGAAGGATAGGTGAAGAAATTGAAGGACTTGAGAGATATTTTGAATAGACCTTCATCTTATCCTCTTTATGAATTTAGATAGGCATAGGAAAATATTATTTATCAAGATTATGAATGCCATAATCTAGAGTGTTATTCTATGAAGGTCTCCACGATGGAATGTTATTAGGATCTCAAGGAAGACTGGGTAAATATTGCATAGGCATAAACATTTATTGATAAAATTTTACAACTTGAGATGGTTTTCGAGCAAAAGAAGGTTGATGTGAAGTAGAATGAGACATACAAGATTGAAAATATTTCATTTTATTCCTCTCTTCAAGTAAAAATATATTATAAATACATTGAATAATAACTTTTAATTATATCACATCATTTATTAGTATATATATTAGTATATACTAATTTTCTCTCTCGGTGGTTGCCCACTTGTTCTTGATCAACTGTAAGAAATTTCTTTCTTTCTAAATGATCTCACTCATAGTGGAAGGGATAGGGACAGTTAGGCCAAGCTCCATTTCTCTATCAATATCCATAATTTTCACTCCATATACTAATATAATTTTTTTATGGATTGAGTAGGATTATCATAACTTTGACAAGGTTGACTAGAGGGATATGTAGGATACCAAGGAGGATGAATTGCATTGGGAGAGGGAATATGAGGATATTGATAAGCTTGATAAGGTTGAGATGTTACATCTTGATATCCACTTGTGGTGAAGACATGATTTATATCAAACTTGTATGGAGAATATGAAGGAATAGAATATGCATCTTGACCAAAAAGATGATTAGGATGCATATAGATTTTATAATTTTGGACATCTTGGTTACTTACATCAGTTGAGATCCACTTGGAGTTACCATTTATTCTTGGATTCATGGATCAAAAGGTTAATGTATTGAAGATAAGCATCAATAACTCTTCAATGAGATACAATACTAGTCCCACCATGCATGATATAATTATTATCATCAAAATTTGAACTATTAAGGAGGTTGTTTAAGCCTCCTCACTTGAGTGATATCATGGAGACACTTCTAGGCTATGGGTGGTCTAATTTGTGAGGTGAATATATATATATATATATATATATATATATATATATATATATATATATATCCACTTGGGGTGAAGACATGATTTATATCAACCTTGTATGGAGAATATGAAGGAATAGAATATTCATCTTAACCAAAAAGATGATTAGGATGCATATAGATTTTCTAATTTTGGACATATAGGTTACTTACATCAGTTGAGATCAACTTGGAGTTACCATTTATTCTTGGATTCATGGATCTAAAGGTTAATGTCTTGAAGAGAAGCATCAATAACTCTTCAATGAGATACAATACTAGTCCCACCATGCATGATATAATTATTATCATCAAAATTTACACTATTAAGGAGGTTGTTTAAGCCTCCTCACTTGAGTGATATCATGGAGACACCTCTAGGCTATGGGTGGTCTAATTTGTGAGGTGGTTGTTTAAGCCTCCTCACTTGAGTGATATCATGGAGACACCTCTAGGATATGGGTGGTCTAATTTGTGAGGTGAATGTATAAGCCTCCTCACTTGAGTGATATCATGGAGGCACCTCTAGGCTATGGGTGGTCTAATTTGTGAGGTAAATACATTCACATCACAAATTAGACCACCCATAGCCTAGAGGTGTCTCCATGATATCACTCAAGTGAGGAGGCTTAAACAACCTCCTTAATAGTGCAAATTTTGATGATAATAATTATATCATGCATGGTGGGACTAGTATTGTATCTCATTGAAGAGTTATTGATGCTTCTCTTCAAGACATTAACCTTTAGACCCATGAATCCAAGAATAAATGGTAACTCCAAGTGGATCTGAACTAATGTAAGTAACCTAGATGTCCAAAATTTGAAAATCTATATGCATCCTAATCATCTTTTTGGTCAAGATGCATATTCTATTTCTTCATATTCTCCATACAAGATTGATATAAATCATGTCTTCACCCCAAGTGGATATATATATATATACACACACACACACACACACACACACACACACACACACAGATATATATATATATATATATATGTGTGTACGTACATACATACATACATACATATATATATATATATATATATATATATATATATATATATATATATATATATATATATAGATACATACATACATACATACATACATATATATATATATATATATCTATATATATATATATGTATATATATATATATATATATTCACCTCACAAATTAGACCACCCATATCTATATATATATATATGGCTATCTCCCTTGATGCTATCACCACAAACTACTAATTAACCTATTAATTGCAAAGGAAAAGGGCAAGATAAACTAAAATAAAATTAATTTAAGAAGGTGATTCACGAAATTAACACCATCTAATTGACCATCATGAACTAAGAACATGAAATAGGCCTAAATATGATCATGATATTGAATAGGGACATTAATGCATGAGTGTTTCAAAATGGAGGTCATAGATATTTTATTGAATGAGAGGGATAATCAAGAGGTCTAAAAAATACACTAATGACTGAAATCCACTTTCAAACTATGTAAAGATACATTAAACTCACCATGTGACCTACATGAAGATAATTTGTTTGTAAAGAGGTAGTAGAGTAAAAATGAGAGAGATTAAAATCACTACTACTAACATTCCTCAACAATCACACAAGTTCACTAGTTGTAAGCATATGAGAAGGTAAGAATCATATTTATTCAACATTAAAAGGCATAACACAATTTTTTATTTGATCAAGGCTTCACCATAATTAGCTAAAGGATCCATTGCAATCCATTAAAGGCTACATATATAGGATAAATGAAGGAGGGAGAGAAGAGAGGAATATGAGTAACTCCAATGACAAGTGTCACTTCATATAAGTCAATTATAGTCTAAGAGGAGACTATAAGATTATTTTCATCCATCTCTTTTGTATGTTTTTTATTCTTGGTGATGATATTATACAAGAATGGCATATATAAGGCTCTTACACTTCTTAGATAACCCATCAACCCATTTGAAACAACCTGTACAACTAAATTTTAATAATGACATGTTAAATTTTCTCTTATAACTCATATTTAATTAATTTTTTCCCTATTTGACACTTTTTTATGTTATATCATCTTTAGTTGATACCCTTTTCCACACCTATCCATGGTATATATTCTTCTTCATTACCGATATAGGCTTGCTAGTCCATTAGGTTTGATTTGTTTTGTATTAGCCATAAAAATGTTAATAATATATCAATGAGAACTTGTTAAAATGTTTAAAATCATATATACTAACCTAAAAATCATGTTATTATTTGACCCATAGCTTTTAAATGATTTAACCCTCCTACTATGTCTCTCCTAGTTCACTATAAACCTTTTCATAAGCGTTTCTACACTTCCCATTGATTTTGGACCTATAAGAGAACTTTCATGAGTAAGAGTGTGGATTTTTTGATTTAATAATGTATGGGACCCTTGAAAACAACCTCCTTGATGGTTTTCATTAGCTCATATGTCTAAAGCCCCTATTTTAAACCTCAAACCCTATAAAAGTACAATATCAAATTCATCCATATAGGTGAATGTGAAAACAAATTTCATTATGTGTACCCTATTGGATTTAATAATGATGTTTAGGTGTTTTTTAGTTCAAAATCATTAATTTTGAGTGCTTAATAAGTCAATCTCCTCCATCACGTCTTTTAAAGGATTTAAGTAGGTTTTAAGAGTGTACAACGTTCTTAATGATGGTTTATAAAGTTTTCAACCTGGATGAATTAACTAATTGATAGAATATAATGTATAAAACCTCCTCAACCTTAAAATTAAATATTATATTCCCTTTAACTCTCTTATCAAACTTTGCATGTGAACAATGTTGTATTTTCTAGCTATTTAGGCCTACTAAGATGCTCAAGTGATTTTTTTGGCCCAAAATGTCATTCAAATGTTATTTTTTTTCTTATATACTTTTCTAAGATGAATGAAACACTTTACATGACATAATAAAACAATTTTACAAGTCATCAACTTTATTAAAAGTACTATATCCTAATTTGAGCATCAAATAGGGTTTAAGAGATAGTTTGGCATTCAATCCCTAGTTGTCCTTCACCAACGTTATCTAATTATTATTAAATTTATAATAATTATATAATAATTTAAGATAATATCACTCAGATATATTAACCACATAGACTATATTATTAATACTGAACATATGCATGTTCTCTTCAAACTAAACATAGACTTGTAGGTGGTGATTAAGCCTGTAGGAGATTATATATTGGTCCTTGCATTAGATTTGAATTAAAAGTAGGTAATATTTGAGTTTATTATTTATTTATAGTGATATTAATTATTATATAATATCTTATTTTCATCCTTATAACTCCTTCATCCTTAAAATATTAATCTTTCTCATTTAAGCTAATGATAAGCCTGTAAGTGTATGTTAAGGCCTAAATCATACTAAAGCTCAAAAATATCCATATTGATTATTTCATTTCATACCAAGGATTTAAAACCTATTAAAAATATATAAAATAGTATATGACACCTCAAATTCCTCAAATTCATCTTTAAATGCATATTTTCTTTAACTTGTTTAAATAGTCCTATAGGTGCTCATGGTTTTATAACTGCAAGTCTAAGGTAGACTTATTTTTGATTTTTTTGTACCTTGATATTATAAACATAGAAATGAATGTGTTTAAATTTTTTTTAATTCTTAAAAATACTCCTCTTTATACTTCCCACCTTCCATTCAACCTTCCACATGTGGCATTTGGTCACACTACCTGCATAGGATGTAGATGGTTATTTATATTTGCTTAACTACAAGTCACCAAATGTAGGGTGATTAAGGATAAAAATTTTATAGGGTGTTTAAAACTAGATTAATATTTTTTTTTAATTTATAAACCTTAAATTCACTCATAGCCTTAAATACCACTACAAACATGCCTCTTTAGGTCTTTGTTGCCAACATGCCTGTGGGTATTCAACTACATCAAAAACACTTAATTTTACTATGTTTAGTATATCTTGATCATAACTTGACCAATGGTATAATATGTAGTATAATTTAAATTTGTTATTAACTATTAATTAGTCTCCTAATTGGCCCAAGTCACTTTTAATATTCATGCATAGCTCTATCTTTCTTTTGAACTTACATTGTCCTACCTAGCTAACATTGTTCTTTTAA
Organism: Torreya grandis; assembly: GCA_037957365.1. Taxonomy (NCBI): domain Eukaryota; kingdom Viridiplantae; phylum Streptophyta; class Pinopsida; order Cupressales; family Taxaceae; genus Torreya; species Torreya grandis. The sequence goes on along the minus strand of JARHVA010005043.1, from coordinate 1,124,438 downwards.
ATACAAATTGAATTGAAATGTGAGTCCTCATAGTTATTATATGGATTTAAATTCTTTAATAAGGATATATTAAATTTAATCTGAATTCTAAAATTTCATCTACACTCCGATGATCAATATTTCAATGTAATAGTGACCTACAAGTCTATAGACCTTTAGGTTCACAAAACATTTTTGAAACTAGCTTGAAGAATAGGCTTATAGACCCTGAATTATAAAATTAATATCTAAATATTTCATTATAACTATATTAAATTTATATATGATGTGGGTTTTCTCCCTAATGGGTTTAGACAATGATAATACCTTCATATATGATCAGGGTTACTTTACCATGGCAGCTAGTTCAAACTAACTGACTACATCTACATAATTCCTTATATTCCTTGAAGTTTCATGAATTAAATAGTTACTAAAAATTTATAAAAATATTAATTAGTATTGATAAATATTTTTTCATATCATTTAATATGTTGGATTCACTTTGAACATCTCACAATTCCTACAACTAGATTATGTTATCCAAATTAGCAAAAGAAGGTTATTTGACCATACACCAAACATGAACATTAATAAAAATGATATGAAATGATATTTTAGGGTTATAACAGTGATCAAGATTCCATATAAAATAATTTTAATCTAATCATTTTCCCTCATAACTCAACACTCAAGGAAAATAGACCATAGTGGGGTTTTGAGTCACCCTTGTACACCTTTAACTTCGTAATGATTATTTATAAAGTTAGGTTACTTAAATAGATGAACAATGACAAAAATTGGAGGTTAAATATGGTTTCATACTTTTTCTAATATATTTGACTCTAAATCTCTCTCTCTCTCTCTCTCTCTCTCTCTCTCTCTCTCTCTCTCTCTCTCTCTCTCTCTCTCTCTCTCTCTCTCTCTCTCTCTCTCATAAAATTACCAACTAAAAACATGTTCCCTTTTCTTAATACCAAGAAAACTATTTGAGAGATGAAGTGGGTTTTTATACTATTTATATCTCCACCTATATTTTTTTAATGTATTTGGGTCTAATAATACCATAAGACCTTTTTGAGAGTTTTAAACTTTTTATCCATGATGAACCCTTTGTAAAAGACCACCAAAACCATTCTTTTCTCAAAATTTTTACTTTTTTGCCTCTTTGAGCTAATAGAGATGATGAAATCGATGACTCTTCACCTTGTCCTCACACAGACACACACACACACACACACACACACACACACACACACACACACACATAATATAAAGAGAGCTATAGGAGAAGAAGTTTAATACAAATTTTTCAACTCTCTTAAACATATATATATATATATATATGTATATATATATATGTATATATATATATGTATATATATATGTATATATATATGTATATATATATATATATATATATATATATATATATGTATGTATGTATGTATGTTTAAGAGACTTAAAAAATTTGTATTGAACTTCTTCTCCTACAACTCTCTTTAAAAATATCCATTTATGCATTGTAGAATGTTAAATGGTAGTTACAAATGAACTCCAATGTTGAAAATCAGTTACAAAGGATGTTTAGGGAAAGTGTACATTTAGGTAAAATCATGATGTCATCATATAGGTTTTATATATCTTAAAAGCTTCATTTTCCAAGGATAAAACCTTTGTACTTGATCTTGACTAGTAAGTGTCATTATTATCATTGAAAATCATAATAATATTGAACTAATATAATACCCCAATCTTGTCTAAATTGCCTCAAATTCTCCAAATTGACTTAAAAAAATGTTATCCAATGTCCAGTTCTAATTCTTTGTCCCCATTTTGACCTATTTTAGGCCATGATCACTCCTTATAAGGTTACCACCTTGTCTCCTTCAACATGCCTCCAAATTGACTTCATTTCCCATTTCCCTTAACTTTGTCAAACCTACCTTAAATAATGTTAAACACAAGATGAAGACAATGAATAATGACCACTTGATGATAAGACAACATGAATTGACATAGATACCAATTAGACTATCATAAATTACCTTGTAATCTATTAAGGGAGAGACATTACTTATCATCCTAAATCATTAATGACTAGCACAAGACCTTCATAATGGATATCAACAATGTTCATATCAATTAATTTAATGTTTTTCATGATCCTTATTCAAGCTAGTTGTATAAATGGAATCCAAGGATAGTTAGATCAAGAATTACTTAACAAAACTCAAGCAATGCATAACAATGTAACTAGCTAAGATAACTACTTCAACGCGGTTTGGTAAATGGCAATTAAGAGCTATTGAAAGAAAGCATACATAACACCTTCCAAAGATCATCCCATTACCCAAAAGCAACTCAAAACATGGTTTTACCTTTGATTTGATGTTCCAGTCTTCATCAATGATGTAAATAAAATATCCTCCATAATTTTTTATGCACCAATGAAACTAGGCTTGTGATATTTGAATCAGTTTTGTTCTTATCATGAATCTATCGTATTGAAAGTTAAGCATTATAACATTACACAGAAAGGAGTTGAGGAGATAATTACACATAATAAGTATACAAAAAAATGAAACTTAAAAATGGTGGTCTTGGCCCCCCTATTTATTGATTTTTGAATTTGATCAAAATCAATTATAACCACTAATGTTGATATCAAGATGTGTGGCCATCAATTAATAAAATTCTATATAATTAATCCATAATTACCCTCATAAATTTTTGGAAGGAAGGTTCATTAAATAGGCATGGGAGGCCTTAAACCTGATATTTATTGCATTTATGGCTTATATATGCCACCCCAAAAATTATTTCATTTGATGATGTAGATATTAAGAATCGATTTCCAACTAAAATATATTTAATAACTTCTATGGATTTTCCACTTAATCTCTTAATTTGGATTGATTTTCCTAAGTGATATTAATCATGTCTTATGTAATTCTTTGGATATCAATTGTACATCGTTAACCAAACTAGTCAAAATGTCATATTATTGGGTCATAATTTTAATGGAGTGGAATTAAAAGAATAAGTTAGTTACATATGAACAAATATCCCATTTAGGACATTGTGGATGTAAAATAACACATGCACATGTTGTGTGCCTCTAAATTAGATGAATTCAGTGATCTAGGGACCAAAATACATTTTTGTCATTTTTACTTAAAATGATTTGATAAAATTTTATAATCACATAAAATGTATTTCCCCATTGAGGGATACATTAGCCTAAATTATCACTTGTATAGGATATATTGAACCATTTAGTGAATTTAAGTGATTTTGGACTAAATTATGCATTTTCACAAATTTCAAGTAAGATTGGCAATTTTAACACAATAGTGTTAGTAATTGGATGTCTACATTTTTACCTTGTTTGAGAAGTTATGGCAAGACATTCAGGTGAAAAAACATATTTTCAAAGGAAAGGATTTTTAAGAAGAACCTGGAAGGAAATGACCAATGATGCCCACTCAAGAGGACATGCAAGGATTAAAGAGAAAGATAGACTGTCAAAAAGATAGAGAAATTGAAATTAACCCATGGATAATATTAAATCTAAATGAGATAATTCTTGCATTCATTGATTCTCAATGATCAAAATATAATAAGAATATAATGGGTCATAAGGATAGGGGAAGGGGAAGGATAAAAACTAAAAATATAAGTGACACACTTTGAACACACCCAAAACTAAGGTATAAGCTACATGTTTAAGAATTTATCAATCCCAAAGTAAGTTACACATTATAAAATTTCCAAAATTTGGGAAAAAGTCCACAAATCTTGGAATGAGAATCAATATGAGAACACTACTCTAGAGAAAGGAAATAATATTGTTTCCATGGAAGAGTAGATTTGATTAGTTGATAAATCACTTTTATCCAAGTATGTCTAATTTTGATAATTGATAATTAATAATTATGCCCCAGAAAGGCTGATTTAGATTTGTGACTAGTTCAAATGTTGTGCCCCAGTAGGGTAAATTGGCAAGCATAGCTCAAGTATATACCGTATTTTACAAATTAAAATGAGGGAGCATAAACATAGATGTGATGGTATAATGATTGAAAAATACATAATAAACTATGGATACAAGGATTCACAAAGTGATGAAATAGAGGAATAGAAGAATAAAGGTGGCCAAGATGACTTGAGATACATCATGTATCCAGGCACTTCCTACATAATCCAAATAGACCTCAAGATAATGTAGTTTAACCAGAAGTAAAAGAAGATAAAATGAAGATGGAAGAATAGAATAAAAATAGAGAAGTTATCTGATTAGACTCATAATGTATTCCAAGAGATGCACTTCTTATATAGAGTCAGGTGAGTAAGACATAGGTGCTAGTTTCATTGATGCACTTTAGAGATGATCTTTAGAGTTATATTATTTTGAGACATGGATCAAAATCACTTGGTTATTTATATATAAAATTAAATTATGCATGATAAATATGAGAAACTTATAATGACATTGCATTTCAATTATGATGAGCCAATTCAAATGCAAATATTTATAACTAAGGATAATGATAAGAACTACCAATATTAGAGTTACAACTATTTACATTTAATCAAAAATAAAGAAAAATAAATAGAAAAAGACATAAATGTAACCTAACTTAAAATCAAGATATGAACAACAAGGATTTAAGTACGAACAAGAATGTACAAAAATAGTTCAAGAACAACTTAATAAACAACATGAAAGAAAGATATGAAGAATCAAAATCCATGTGTAATTAAGAAGAAGCTCCTAAAAAAATAAACAAAAGAAAAAGATAAAATAAGAACACAAAAAACCAATAGGAAACAATAAGAAACAATCAAATGAGGAAAAAGGAATAAAAATAAGAGGAAAAAAAACACAACAAATCACCAATAAAAATCAAATAAATAAACACAAATAAGAGTTAGTCATAATTTTAGTGTGGTTTGAAGATTATTATTTAGGTATATGTATGAGAGGATTTTCTTTCTAAAAAAATGTAACAAGAACAAAGACACAAAGTTGCATCCAAATTATAGGGAAATAACACAAAAGAAAAGAAAAGGAAGGGGGTAGCTGAGTTTATTCTAGATGTATAAGATAAGTGGACACTGCCTACATAGTTATATGAAAACTAGATCCAACATGAACATTACGACAACTGTATTTCTACCAAGAAATGGGATAGAATAAAAGTGATGACAATGAAAAACATGATTAATGTTGTAGACAAAATAAGGAAAATGGGATCACAAAATTATGACAAGGTACAAATCAATGCTTGTAAAATGGTAAGAGCAATGGATGATAATAAATAAAAGTGCAAGACAATGATTTTATTCTTTTGGTCAATCATTTTATAATTTTTTTCAGTTTTTTGGATAAGAAAATTAAATGAAATATTTATAAAATGTCTAACAAACTACCTATTTAGGGAGATTCTCACCCATAGGTAAGAGTTTAAATAATATCTAAAGCCATTTGCAATGGCCCATGCTCACAATTTGGTGAGAATGAGATCTTGTCAAGGAAATAATGACTACCAAATAGTAGAAAAATAATAATAGAATAGTATGCAACATGATACAACTTTAAATAACCATCAAGTAGGCAAAAATCCTGAGTTGATGTATTCATGTTCACTTCTCTATAAAATGGAGCTACAAAATATTGTACCAATTGAGCTGCTTTATATAACTAGCATTGAATGTGTTCATAATACTTGTGAGTCATAATTAGGATAATAATTTGTCAAGGGATAAAATATGTCTATGTTACAATGGATTAGGTATGAAAATAATATGTTTCTAAAAAATTGGTCTAAAAGGAATAGGGTCCAAAAGAGGATAGTCCAAGGTGGGGATAAAATGATTCAAGCTAGAATATAAATGATCTAGAGTGCCAACAGTCCCAAGATTTAACTATTTAAAATCATAAAAGAATATGGTTCTTGAGAGAATAGTCCAGGGTAGGTCAAAATAAAATAATGTCATCCAAAATTTGATGGTATAGGAAATAATGGTAGGATAAAATAAATTCAGCAACAGTTTCCCCCAAGTAAGGGGTTTTGTATAGAATGGTTCAAAAGTTATCAAGTATAGAATTTCTTGAGATTCACAATATTCATGGGCTTTCTAAGTTATTCACCACCTATAATAGCTAGATGGTATGCCTCAAATCCTTTATTTACTATGATAACAAGGGTCCAAGCCAATTAGGTTAGAATTTACCATTGTTATTAAGTAAAAAAAATTTGTTCTTCTAGTTCTATTTGAATACCAAATCACCAATTTCAAACTCTGAGGGATAATGCATTTATTTTAGCTTCTCCTTAATCTATTCTTATAATATTTCAAGTTTTATAGGGCATCCAAATGTTCTACATCAAGTATTTCTAGTTTTTAAAAGCTAAAAACTCTATAATCCTCATCATCTTCAATATTCTCCAAAGAAACTTGCAATAAAGGTAGTTCAATTTCAATTGGAATAATAGCTTTTATGCCATAAACAAGGGAGTATGGAGTGGATCCAATGGGGGTTTGATAACTAGTGAGATAAGGTCAAAGGGAAGGAGAATTTTGAAAGTGTCAACTATGACTAACATCATTGACAATATTATTGAGTATGGCCACAATGGTTTTGTTTGATGCCTCAACTTTTCCATTTCCTTATGGGTTATATGGTTTTGATTTATTATGCTATCTTTTGAATTTTTCACAAAGGTATTTAACATATATATTTACAAATGATCCCACATTATCATATATAATCCATGATAGGATTCTATATCGACAGATGATATGGTAATGTATAAACATGGCAATCTACCTACTAAAGATGTAAGTGAGAGGAATATCCTCAATACACTTAGTAAAATACTTTGTAGTAGTGAGAATATGTTTATGGCCATTTGAAGATGTTAGGTTTATTTTATCGATGAGATCAAGGCCCCATGTATAAAATTACCATGGTGTAGTAATCCAGTGTAGTGGTAAGTAAGGTGTGTGGATTAAATTTCCATGTTGTTGACAAGGAGCACACTTTTTCACATAATTAAGAGAATTTGTCTCCAATTTAGGATAATAATAACCTATTTTAATGATATTTTAAGCTAAGAATACATCATTGGTGTGGGTCCCACACATTCCTCCATAAGCCTCCTTAAGCACTCTCTTGGATTCTCCCAAAGATAAACAATAAAGTAGCATTCCATCATAGCCTTTGAAATAAAGCATGTATCGAAGGAAGGTATAATTAGTTATGAGGTGAAGGAAGAGTTTTTATGATTATTGGAAAGGTCATGTGGAAAAATGTGATCATGAAAATAATTATAAAAGTCTTGAAACTAGTGTAGTTTAGGTGGGGGAGTGGGAAAAGAAGTGGTGTATACCATTTATAAATCTATCCAAACAATAAAAGGTTGTATAATATTTTCAATTGGAAACTGAAAATCATTAGCACTATTATGAATATCTAGCATGGACCCAATTTTTTCCATTACATCAACAAATCTATTATTATCCATTGGTGCTTGCTCAAATTGTAGATATTTAGAATGAGCTTTGAGATTATCCACAATGTGATTATAAGGTATAATGTTATCATCTCTAGTTTAATACTAATTAGTGGTTTGATTGATAATAAACTAGGAATCCCCATAGACCATTAAGTGATGTATGTTCTATTACATTTCAAGATGCAATCCTATAATAAGTGCTTCATACTTAGCCATATTATTGGTACAATGAAAATTGATATGAAATGATATTAGAATGAGATCTCTTATTGTGTAATTAATAAAATGATAGATCCAAACCCTTGATAAGTGAAACAACCATAAAAATATAGTTCTTACTATTCAAGTTCATTTTTTAATTCTTTTACTACGTAATAGAATCTTCTAAAAATTTGAATCTGAGTGGTTGAGTGTCTATAATAGGGGCTTCTATAAGTTGATCATCAATAACCTACCCCTTGATAATTTTTTTTATTTTTATGCTCCACATAAAATTCACTTAGGAATATGACCCATTTATCCATGCATCCTATGAGAGATGGTTTGGATAATAAAATTTTGATAGGATCAACCTTAGCAATAAAAATTATTTTATTGCTTAACATATAATGTTGTAACTTTTGGGATGTGAACACCATAGCTAATCATGCATTCTCAATAGGCATATAATTATTTTCATAATCAAATAGTATGAAAATTAAATAATAAATTACATGTTCCTTTCCTTGATCGTCATGTTGGGCCAAAAGTGCCCCTAGTGCATGCTCAGTTGCTAAAATGTATAGAAATGGTGGTTGTCCAAGTATTAAAGGTTTAAAAATTGGTGGGTTATCCAAACATATTATTATCTTCATAAATGATAATTTACACTCTTAATATAATTTAAACATAACCCCTTTATTCAAAATATGTGTAAATGGGTGGCACTTATCTGCCAATTGAGAAATGAACTTGTGAATAGACCAAATCTTGCCTTGCAGACTTTGGCATTGTTTAAGATTTGAAGGTGGAGGAATTTAAACAATATACTTAACCTTAGAAAGGTCAAAATTTATCCCTATTTGTGATTCAATAAATGCTAGTAATATCTTTAAAGTGACACCAAAGACACACTTCTTAGGATTTAGGAAGACTTTATATTCACAAATTCTCTAAAATGTTCTGTATAAAATGTTAGGATGTCTAGCACATGTTCTTGATTTTTATAGGATGTCATCAACATAGTCCTCCAAAATATAGTGTATCATGTCATGGAGGATGATATTCATGTCACGTTGATAAATAGCTCTAGAATTCTTCAAGACAAATGGCATGAATTAATAATATAATGTTCCCCATGGTGTTGTGAGTGTAGTCTTGTGTTGATATTATTGGGTTATTTTCATCTAATTGTATCAATAATATCCATCCATAATGGATAACATATCATACCCAATAGTAAAATCAATAATCATGTCAATGTTGGGTAGAGGAAATCATATTTGGGGCATTCTTTGTTTATATATATGAAATCAATACAAATACATATACCTTGTGGATTTTTGTTGATTGGAACTATGTTTGATATATATTTGGAATATTCTAGTGGTCTAATGAATCCTTCTCCTAATAATTTATCCAATTTGTATTTTACCAATAGAGTGATGCATGAATGCATCTTCTAGAACATTTTTATATTAGATTGGCATTTATATGAACAACAAGGTGGTGTATAACCAAGTGAGGGTCTAAGCCTGACATGTCTAAATATAACCATGTAAAAATATCAATAAAATCCACCACAATGAATATAATTTTCTTTCACTATGATTCAATAAGGGAATATCCGAGGTACATAATTTTGGGATCATCATATGTTCCCATGTTCAATTCAATAGTGTTTTATATAAGGAGTGTAGAACCATCTTCAAGAATAGTAGGCAATGTGTGATTAGGATATTCTTATTCTTCTATAATTTATTGTTGTTCCTCCCAAAGCTCTGGATAATGTTACAAATCTAAATCTACCAAATTAGGTAATATACAACTAGAAAAAATAGTTAGAAATTTGAGATCAAGATGCTCAAAGACTTATTATTGTTATGACATAATATTAGTACCAGATATAGAGCTAGAACTTGATGAACCTTGTGCATCTTGTGGGAATGAGAAAACTTTCCCATATAAGAGTGCCTAAAATAGGTTTTCACTCAAGGGCTTTTATTTTTCTTTAATTTTTCCCTGACCAACAAGCACCTCAAAGAGGTTTTCACGTGAAGATATTAATGTTTTATCTTTGATAAGACCAAGAAAGTTTACCTACTTTCCAAAGTACATAGAAGGACCTAGATAAAATCAAATCCTTATTATTATTAATAGGTAGCACATCTCTGAGTCCCATATACTCTAAAATTGATTCTTCATTTTAGAATTCATCAAGGCATATAAATGATTTTTTCTATTCTAAATCAATGAGTTCAAGATGGAAAAGGCATAGGGAATAGTAGGGCATTATGGTCATAATGGAATTTGAATCAAATAAGTCCATGTCAGAAAGCTCATTGAAGAGGCTATAATGGGATGCTACATCACTTCCAAGAGTCTCATCACTAGTTAATTCAAAATAATCACTATAAAAAGTCATGATGTCTCTCTAAGGTGGTTTAAATTTGAGACCTTGATTCAAGTTAGGTTTTATAGCTAATAAAGGTTATATGATTACTTTTTCTTGTGTTTCAAGGAATTTTTGTATATAATCAAAATTTTCCATGATCCAACTAGGGATAGGATATTTTGGATTCAGAAAGCAATCAACAATACCATCTTAATATAATTAGTCTCATTCAGTGAAATCCTCTCAATCCTATTTTGGCAAAGTATTAAGTATAAATACCATCGATGGATATTTTTCTTATTTATTCTATTACCAAATCATGTTAGGTCAATTACAAATTTTGGAAGGTCTAGGTTTACCAAGTTATTTGGGAGACTTTAATAACTTATCAGCATGTAAGACATCCTTAAGACAATACATGAAAACTCCCACATCTTATATAACAACTTATTTTGCAAGAGTTGTAGGAAATAGATCTACCAAAGTGGAAGTAAGGTCACTAGGGTTGATATAATTATGTATGTGAAACTATTTACTTAATTTTCTTTACAACAAATTTAGAACCAAGATAATAGTTATAATTACAATATTCAATCTCTAAATATTTTCAATACTGATAAAGATTGATAGGAATGGTGATCTCAATCCCATCATAAGGAAAATTAAAGAACTGATGTAAGGTGGATGGAATGGAATATACTTAATAGATTCAAGGAAAACCAAGAAGTATGTTATAATGTAATTTAATATCCATAATATGTAATAAAGTGTGATGGGATATAAACACAAAAATGATTGGAAAATAAATAGTAATAGAAGACTCCCTTTAATCATTGCCATATTACTTTATGATGATCATCTATGGTTGAATGTCCTTCGTAGTGTAGCCTAATATCTATATTAATTTGAGGGACACTATATTCATCCCTAGACCATTTTCTATAAGAACCCACTTGATTTTATGGTTTTCAATGATTACCTCAATATATAATGGGTTATTATGGATTGTACAAAGAGTGGACATGTCATTTTTATCAAAGGTAACTTTTAGAAATAAAGATAAATGCCCTACAATCATTTTGAACTATTTAGGATTAATATCTTGGGGAGGAGTGAATTATTGTAAAAGGTCATTCAAAAGCATTTTATGGACTCAAAACATACATAAAAGATGTAAAATATAAATTTATGGAGGGGTTTTACTTAGTTTGTATGATATACTATAAGGCTTTTCAATAATAGGATGAGATGGTTTAGCTTTGGTTGGCATAGTGATCAACTTTGTATCTGAAGGCACAATGTTCACATTGGGTTCAGTGATAAAAGAAGGCAAAGGGCCTTGAAGAGTAACTTATGAGAATCTAGTTGTGATTACATAATCTAAAGTTGGTAAGGATCCATTATAATTATAATATGAAGTCAAAGGGCCTTGGAGGGTGACTTTTATGTGTCTAGTTGCATTAGAGTAATTTCAAGCCAATAAGAAGCCATTATAATTATAGGAAGGGTGGGCTCTAAAAATAGTAACTATTGAAAATGGACGTGCAACATAATTACATGAACTCAATGTGGAGTTACTTGAGGGATAGGGTGTTTTCCCTATAAAAATGGGTCTACTACTATGAAGAGTATATGATAGTTCATGGTATTTGACAATGACAGTGGTAATGTGTTTTACAAAAATGCATCCCACAATATTATTATATTTGTAAGGCATGTTGTTGGAACCTAGATTATTATCATTGGTATTATGATCTTGATTATGATTTTTACTTTGAGTCTAATTTTGTCATTATTTATTTCCTTGATTATGATTGTTCCTTGGTCATTGTTGACAATGTCAAGGAAATGGATCTTTAAAGGTTCCCATATCTTGATTAGTGTCCTATGGAACAAGTTTGAATTCAAATTCATTACTCTCAATCAAATATTCAATAATATTTCATAATTAAACATAATTATAAGCATCAAGATCAATAATATGATGGAAGTTGAAATTTTTATTTGATCGATAGAAATCAAGTTTGGGTGGGTCTTCAAGAAATGGCCTTGGTATAGGCCATATGATCAAATTAGCTTCTATGAGAATTTGGAATACTACCTCAATAGGATCTCCTATTTTATTGAATACCTTGAAGTTTTTATTATATACCCTTCATGGAGGGATTATTTTCAAAGTGTTTGGTGGATTAGGTGGAGCTAAATGCACAATTAAAGCTGGTGGAACCGATACCATTTATACATGTATTGAGTCATTTACTCCATTTCCTACCATGTTCTTATTATTTTAAAATCCCTTAGGCTAATCTATTATAACTATTTGAATATGATATTGGGCTTGATTTTATGTTTTACACCGTGAGTAAATATTGACAAGGCCTTTTGTGATAAATGCCTTCTCAATATGCACAACCTTGTCTATAATTTCTTCAAATGTGTTAATTTAAGAAATATATAGATTTTGTACCACCTCAAGGTGTAGGTTTGTGAAAATATAGTGGCCAACTACTTGCTTATAAAATTATATTGAAATCATTTATCTAATTATCTCCATCACTATAGATATGCTACAAAGTTTTCTCCATCTCATTCTTTGGATTTGCACAAGTTAATAATGGTCAATTCATGTTCAATATTTCATAAGAAGTGGTTGATGAACTTTTTAGATGGATTGTTCCAATACATAACTAATACTTTGGGTAACTTAATAAGCTAGTCTAAAGCTTGTCTCACTAAACATCATGGGAACAAGCAAAGTAAATAAATACTATTGTAAGATACCTCTTAACATAATATACAAAATTCTTGATTGTGCTCATGAGGGTCACCCTTTCCTTTTTACTTGTAAAATTTTTGTGCCTCAAAATGACATAGAAATGGGACCTATAGAATGCTCAAATTGAATGGATATGGACATATCTCATCAAATTTATACTTCTTGATTCTATTTCTTGTCTCCAATTGTGACATAATTTCTTTCATCAAATTACACTCTTACATGTTTGGTGCATTGGTTGGTGGAATATAATTATGTTGGGGTGGTATTTTACCTTTTTTCATGGATTTGTTATGGATATACACACTATGATCCATAAATTTTATTTATTCACTCCTTCAGTCGTGTAAGTGAGTTGTTAATTTTTTGGGTTAATTAACATTCTGTGAGGTTGGTCACCTTGAATTCTACGTATTCTATTGATTTTGGGGAGTCTATGGTCTATTTAACTAAGTACATGTTGGTTGAGATGAACTATCTAAATTATTTTATATAATTTCCTCAATATATAATAAGTGTTTAATTTTTTGATTCTAATAAGGAATAAAAGGTTCTTAATGATTAAAAAGACTATGTTCTTTGTATACAGAATCATGTTGAATAACCTCTTGTGCTTTAGGTTCTTCAATTGAGACAATGTGATTAATTTAGGTGTGTTCTCAAATAATTTTTTCATTGGCTATATCACATTCCCTTACTCTTTATAAATTTCATTATGTATAGAAGTGAGAACTAAAGAGTCAATCAACTCTATGATAAGTTTCTAGATTAAGGTAAAAGTAGGTTTTAAAGGGACCCCAAAACCCTATAACAAAAATAAAAAGATAAAGCAATAACATCCATCAAGAAGAGCATTCCTAAATCTTACTAAAGATCAGCATCAAAATTAGGTTTTACAGGGACCTGAAACCACAAACCTAAACCATAAAAAAGAGCCTAGGTTTAATAGAGACTTGGAAACTCAAAATAAGTTTTAGAACTAAGAACCAAGTTTTAGAACCAGTTGTAACATCCAACAAAAGGGACCAGAACAAAAACAATATCAACAAAGAAGACACTAGTTTTGTAATTCCAGGATCATCTTCATAGCCTCCTTTCCAATCGTAGTAGTATCCTATATGGATATTGTAGCTGAAGTAGTAGCATCTTGTAGGGCTTTCTTCCTCAAACTCTGCCTGGTCATCTTACATGGACCGTCTAAGGATTTTATTTCTTCGTTTGTTCATTTTCCAAGGCTAGCTATAGTAGCACATATACTTGAATTTACCTACTCCATCTTGATTCTACTTTCCTTGATGAGCCTTCTAAGATTATTCTAATAATATTTAAGTTTAATTGGAATATCTCTCATTTACATTTCTAAATTATTGATTTTGGTCTGATTAGCTTCTTAGTTGTGTTGCATTATTTCCACTTTCTTCTTCAGCCCCATTATTTCTTTATACATCCAAGAATCAACTTGGAGAATAACATCAGCTTTAAATTTGGTTGAATTCATGAAGGATAGCTTAGTGTCCCTCTGCCGAGTGTCACAAATGTCTTCTGCATTCTCATGTGGAGAGGAATCATCCTTTTCAATTTATTCCTCCCTTTCCATCATTTTCTCATCTTTAGTCTCAATAGGGTCTTCATGCTGGATAGGATCATCCTTTTCTTGTTCCCTAATCTCCATAGCATGATTGGAAACTAGAACCATATGTTCCTTATCTCTTATCAAAGCTGGATCATCAAGTAAAATATTTGTGTCTTTAACACTTCCCCCCAACACATTCTGATTATCCTCATGATCAAAATTATTTTGTTCTGTATTTCCCTCAATTGTATCCCCTTCATTTCCTTTCTCACTTTTTTCTTTATTTTCCTAATAACCTTCTAGATTATAACTGAACTCCCCAATATCCATCCCTTCCTCTTCCTCTAGAACATCCTTCTTAGAACTTTTTGTACTTTTGAACTCAAAATCCTCTTCAGCAATTTGTTTTTTAGAACTGGAGGGTTTTGGTTTTACTTTTTGTTTCCCCTTAACTTTTTCATCCTTTTTACACTGCGAATCCTTATTTTTGTCAGAATAAGGATTCGAAGCTATGGTATTATTTTTGCAAAAACCCTCTATGATAAGAATCAGTCCTTCATGTAAAATGGGATGACACTCCTTATTTTTATGGGCAAACAAACTTTGAAGCAGCAAAAAATGCAAATAAAAAGGGAAAGAAATTCTATCTTTATGCCTAAAATGATTAAGAAAGACAAAATGAAATTTATGAAATCTTTTGCTCCTACCATCAAGGATAAAGTAATCATAGATGAAGCATAACACATCTCTCCAAATTCCCTTTATCTGCTCCAAATCAATGAAATCTCCATTCTTTTCTAGTTGCTTGTCCTCTGCATCTATCTTCAGGAATTTTTTATAGGCTGCATTGGAGATACTAGTCTGTTTAGAGAATTTAATACCACAAGTGGGAAGCCCCGTGACCTTAGCAATGATGTCCTCAGTAAGCTTCACAGTGACACCATGGAGAGTTACTCTATCATTAACCCAATTTTTGAAGAATGTCGTAGTAATGTGTGGTTTAAATCCATGCAACTGCTCCAAAAAACTTACCACCTTCACTTTTTGAAGAATCTACCATACATCCTGTATAGCCTTCCAATCTTCACAATTTTTTGGCTCTTGATTTCGTGGTTCACCCTTCATATTGCAAAACAAATAATATTCCAACAACGCCCAAACACTCAAGGTAGAAGAGTTAAAATGGATCCAATTTTTTTTTACATGAAATGGAAATTGCCTATATGCTGACACATGTAGTAACCACATTACATTCTCATGAATGTACCAATTCAGTGAAGGTAATCTATCCACCATAAGGCCACTCCACTGAATCATTAAATTGCTAATCTAGGTAGATCTTTCCCTCTTTAGAATGAATAACATCATAGTTAATAAGCATTTTGAGATCAACATGCTTATTTAATGCATCATGCCATCTCACCTTATGCCCCATTTGAACAACATGATTAGCTATCTAGTCAACAACCCCATTGGCTTCTCGATATGTATGGGATATGGTCACTTTTTCAAATTTTTGAATTAAGGCTTTAATTTCCATCACCGTAGCCTCAATAGACCATGAAATTGAGTTTTTATTATTTAGGATGTTTATTATATTCAAAGAATCACCTTCCAACCATAATTTGGAAAATTCCAACTCAACAGCTAGTTTAATGGTGTAGAGGGATGCAGTAGCTTTAACAATATGACTATTCGACTTACCAATTGTGATAGTAATAGCATCAATTACATTTCCCACATGATCCCTTAATACTCCACATCTCGCTCTTCCCAGATTCCCTATAGGTACTCCATCAAAGTTTCGTTTGATCCATCTAGTAGGAGGGACATACCATTTTACAATCAATCTTGGATTATCAATTTTCAAATTAGGCCTTTCAGATCGTAAGGGGTTATCAAATTGAAAGGTTTGATCAGGATCCCTCTATGATTTAAAATTCTCCTTAATGGCTCTAATAATATTCTGACCAAGCACCCATCCTGGAAGTTGTTTACTTCTGAATATTCTATTGTTTCTTTCTTTCCATATACCCCACCATATATGAGGAAGTGTTAGTTTCTAGAAAAAATGAACATTAGGATTCTTAGAGGGACAACACCAGCTTTTAAAAGAGAGATCCACACTTTTTTTATGTACCCATGTTATACCCCAAAAATTAAGGATCTCAGTCTAAACTTGCTAAGTGTAAGAGCAGTTCAAAAACATATGGTCTTTATCTTCAAATCCATTTTTGCATAAAATACACTTGTTAACCACATTTATTCCTCTTTTCTGCAAGTTGTCAAGGGTCAAGATTTTATTTTGAAGTAGAGTCCAAAAGAAGATATTAATTTTGGGAATGATCCCCTTCATCCAGGCATGAGACCAAAAAGGTTGATTACCCTTTTCATTTGAAATAAAGATAGTAGAGACTTGAAATTTTCCACTAGGATCATCATGCCAAATAATCTTATCCTCAAGATAGGGATAAAGAGAGACAACATTGAGAGATAATTAGATGTTACTGAAGCCTTGATTAACATCAGTTAAATTCACGTAGGAATAATTCTACCAATACTGACTAATTAGTATACCATATCTCTGCTTACATTGATCAACTAAATCCTTATCTTGAAAATCTTCCATCAAAGGATAATCCTTTAACCAGACATCATCCCAAAATTTCACCTTAAGTCCATTACCAATTTTCCAAGAACATCCTTTTTCTAAAGTTTTTTTGGTCCCCTAAATAGTCCCCCATATGGAAGAGGGATGAATTACATCAGGATAAGAAAAGAAATTAGGAAGGGATTTAGCATTGAAGAGGTATTTATGTTTCCATATAGTACTCCACTCTTTGTTTTCATGGTAAACTCTCCATCCCAATTTAGCTAAAAGAGACTTATTCATACTTCTGATTTTCCTAATTCCCAATCCCCCTTCCCTAAAAGGTTTGCAAACATTATCCCAAATAATTAATGGTATTCTCCTTTTTTCCTCAGTACCAGTCCATAGAAAATTTCTTTGAATTTTTTCAATAGACTCTACAAATTTATTAGGAATTCTGAAAAGACTTAATGCATAAGTAGGTATGCTTTGAAGACAAGCTTCGAGAAGAGTTAACTTTCCTACTTGACTTAAAATATTTCCTTTCCATCCCGCAAGTTTCTTGCTGAACTTATTAATAAGATCCTCCCAGAAGGCATCAGGGACTTTCAGACCAAGAGGAAGACCCAAGTAAGAAGAGGGGAGAGATTCTATAAAACATCCAAGGATTTTAGCAATTTTATTTTGCCTCTAGATAGGGGTGTTAATAAAGAACACTGCACTTTTATTCCAGTTAATCAATTGACCAGAGGTAGAAGAATATAAGTTAATAGCTTGCTTCAAATTTCTTGCTTCCTTGACTTCAGCTTTACCCATAAAGATGGTATCATCAACAAATTATCCATGAGAACACATTAGAGGATGGGAAGAAGGTCTTAAACCCTTAAATAAACCTTTATGGACCAAATCCATAATATATCTCCCCTAGCAATTAGCCATAATTACAAAAAGGATGGGGGATAAAGGGTCACGTTGTCTCAATCCCTGAGATGGATAAAAGAAATGGGATGAGCTTCCATTTACCAAAATAACAATAGAGGAAGTAGAAATCAACTAATTAATAATACCAACCACCTTTTGGTCAAAGCCAAAAGCTAATAGACTATTTGAAAGGAATAACCAATCAACCTTGTCATAAGCTTTAGCAATGTCAACTTTCATAATGAACCCTTGATTGTTAGAACAAGATAATGAGTGAATATTCTCATGAGCAGTCATAATAGAGTTGGGAATTTGTCTACCTGGGATAAATCCATTTTGCTAATCAACAATTATCAAAGCAATCACTTGAATAAGTTTGGAAGTAATAACTTTGGAAATAATTTTATAGAAAGAATTACAGAGGCTAGTCGGTCTAAACTGATCAAGAGAATCAGCACCAATTTTCTTGGGAACCAAACACAAAAAGGTGGAGTTAACTTCCTTAAGCATTTGTTTAGCTCCATAAAATTCCTTCACAGCATCACTTACATCTTTACCAATGAATTTCCAAAGTTTTTGAAAGAAAAACAAGGGGAAGCCATCAGGTCCAGGAGCTTTATCTCCTCTTAGGGAGCAAATAGCTTTGAAGATTTCATCATCCTTAGGAATTGAGCTTAACATTTTATTTTGTTCCTTTGAAACTAGAGGAGGAATCACTCTTAGGATTTCAACCTGACTATTCAAATTGATATTAAGATCAGCCTTCATTAAGGATGAGAAAAAAGACTCCATTTCCTCCATGATATCCTTATCCTCTATAATCTTCAAATCTCCCTTTTTTAGGTATGATATGTGAATTTTAGCTCTATTCTTTAGAGTGGATAGATGGAAATTTTTTGTGTTTTTATCTCCTTCACTCAACCATAACAACCTAGATCTTTGTCTCCAATAGATTTCTTCTTTAGTGATGATATCATGATATTGAGCCAACTTTTCATTTTCTTCAATAAGGAGATTAGGTGTATATCCTTCCTTCTAAAATTTTTCCTGTGTTTTAAGAATTTCCTCCTTAATAGCAATTTTATTCTCAAAGATGTTTCCAAAGCTATTTTTATTCCATTTTTTAACTTCCCTTTTAACATTTTTGAGTTTCGACACAACTCTAAAGAGGGTTGTACCCTCAATATCAATATTCGACCATTCTTCCAATTTACTTTAAAATTGTGGGTGTTGCATCCACATCTTCTCAAATCTAAAAGGAAAATTCTTCTTAGAATTAATTTTAGTAGTAGTCAAGATGAGAGGAAAATGATCCGATCCAATTTTTTGGCAAGCTTCCAACTTGTAGATGAATTCTTTTGTCCAATCAGGAGAGATAAGGGCATGATCAAGCTTGGCTTGAATACATTCATTGCCAACTCTCTTATTACTCCAAGTAAACTAAATTCCATGGACTTCCATATCCATTAATCCCTATTTATTTATAAACTCTAGTAAGTCTAATCTCCCTTCCATCCAGGTATCATTACCTCCCATTTTCTCATGATCATAGAGAGGCACATTGATGTCTCCCATTATAATCCATCATCCAAAATAGTCCTTACTTTTAAAACTGGAAATAGACTCCCAAACCTTTTTCCTTAGGTTCTTAATGTTAGGAGCATAAATAATTACAATATACCAACCCTCCTTCTAGTCCACACTAGTAATTTTTACAATCATGAGATATTTACTAGCAGTAATAATAGTTACATAATAGTAATTCTTCTTCCATAACATCAAATTTCCCCCTGATGCACCTTCTGAACTATTGGCATTTATTGAATAATTTTTAAAATCTTTAATCTATTCCACTTTCTCTTTATTCATCTTCATTTCTTGGAGCAAGAGAAAATCAGGCTTTTGTTCTCCAACAAAATTCCTAATAATATCCATTTTCTGAATACTATTCAACCCCCTAATATTCCAACTTATGATTTTCATATCTATTTTTTAGGGGTAAAATCCAGAATAGTTGCCTGCCTACCATCAGCAATATTCTGAATACTTTCTAACTCTCTAGTTTTCTTAGTGGATCTTCTTCCAAGTTTGTCCGAGGAACCCACATTCGGTTTCACCTTAGAATGTTGTTCAGTTCCTTTTCCAAATTTATTCAATGTAGAAGCAAGAGATTTCATCTTTGTTTGCTGATCTAATTTGCTACTTCTAGTTTCTACTCCCTTAGTGTTGTTCTTTTTTTCAACTCTTTTTCTGTGGTTTAGTTTATGCTTTGAGTTTTCTCCATTCTCTCTCACAACTTCTAAAGGGGGAAGCTCATCCAAAGGAAAATTATTATCATCCTTAGATAACACTTGTCTCTCCCTAGGCTAAGAAGAAAGAAGCTCTCCCTCCTCTGATTTATTTCCATCTTTAGGTATAAATTCACCTTCCTCTAACAAAGTTTTGTCTTCTACATCTCTGCATCGATCTTCTATACTTTGATAGACAACAATGTGTTATGATAGATCTGTCAAATCCTCTATTATTTGTTCAAATTTTATGATCTCTGTTTGTAAACCATGTCCTTTTTGAGAGTTTACTTTCTTTAAATAAATCTCTTTATCCACCTCTGTATATAAAGCATTAGAGTCTTCAATAGAAGGATCTTTATCTGATTTAGTGAGTAGAACTTTTGAATCTTCATTATTCTTTTGTTCCTACCGATGATCTTCTTTGATTTTCCATATTTTCTTTTTCTAGACCTTAAATTCTTTCCCATCCAAAACATTTCTTGGATGATTTTTACTTTTAAAGGGATAATTCTTAACCAGATGCCCCTGTTTCCTATAAGCATAGCATGAATTGGGTAAATCTTCAAAAAAAAATCTTGAGTTTTCTTACCAAGCTTGGATATTAATTCCACCTTTTTTGGGAGATGATTCAGATCTGCCACTTTAACGTAAAGTCTAGCACTTTGAAGTTTAGTTCTAGAAGTCGTAGCCTTATTCAATGCCACAAGTTCACCAAAAGAACTAGAAATTCCTTTAAAATGTCCTCATGCCAAAATTCTAAAGGGAGACCAGGAAGTCTAGCCCAAATGGGAGTAGTTAAGAAAAAAGAATATGATAGATCCATGTTTGGCTCCCATTTTTTAATAGTGAGAGAGCATTTACCAAAAAACCATGGCCCTCCACTAAGAACCATATTCATATCTTCCTTATAGTTGAAGATAAATGAGAAGAAACCATTCAACATTGGTGCAATATCTACCTCTCCTCGAATAATCCAATTCCTTTTAACAATTTTTCTAAGAGATTCTATATTTGGTCTTGCTCCTAAAAATTTTCCCACTAAGGTAAATTCCATGGAAGACACAAAAAAATCAAGTAAAGGATCTAGGATAAAAAATTGAAACTCACCTTTCTCCCAACAGGACTTAGAAATCATCGGTGGGAAAATAGATTTTCCAGTAGGTTTCTTACCAAACAAAGATAACAAAGTCCTTCATTTTGAGATCCCTACCTATATTCCTTCTGAAGACTTTTCCTTATTAGAATTAACATTATCTTTCTCCTTCTCGACATCCTACCCCAACACATGATTCAATGGGGGACCACAAACCCCACTAAAAGGATCATAAACACATGAAGACCTTCCATTGTCAACATCATCCAAAAATTCTGGCCCTACATGCTTTCCAACACCCCATACTATTCCTCTAGGGTCTATACCTCCTGCTAGATTCTCCTCAATTAGTTTCCCACCTACATGTGAACCAGCTAATTCAAATTTTGAAAGAGCACTCATTTCATTATTGATTGTTATTATGTGCTTAAGTCTATGATAATTTGGTATGGATATTGATGGCTTATCTTTTTAAACTTGGTGACAAGAAATTTATCATTATGTGTTGACTCTATGAGAAAATAATTTCCTTTGATAGAAGAAACACCATTTATTTTTTAATATTATGGAGGGATTTTTATCATTTTATTTCTTCTACCCTAACCAAGGTATGCAATTATTCCATTGGAAAGTCTGATGGCAATATAACACTAGATTCAATAAACCTTAGGAGTGTTTCATCTTTGTATTCTATGGGTTGATATTTAAAATAATCTTCATTAGATCCTACATTTATGGGAATGTCCTCAATCACCACAAAATTTTCTTTTCCATCATAAAGTGTTCTTCCTCATAGCTAGGGCCATAATATACCCCACTATAAGTGTACCTTTTCATCATGTCTAGAATTTTGTTCTCTATGTTTAGAAAGATTTGAAAACTTTTAACAAGGTGTGTTTTAATTTTCTCCAAACAAGTGAGAAGGCAAAAAGATACTATAATAAAGATAAGTGGCATATTACCACATAATTAGAAGAAATGCTTCATTTATTTACTCAAATTTAGTGGGTTAAAATGATCAAATTATAAGAGGTTATGATAACTCAAAGACTTTTAGTGTAAACTAGTACACCAAACATAGGTTTATAGATATGTTAATACCATAAATTCTAGTTCAAATTCGATCAGTTATTACTAAAAAATTAGAAGAGAGTATTTATGATGAGGAAAGTAACAATGCAAACTAAGAAACTCAAGATGTGAAAACATGCAAAAATTCCTAAGTATAGAACTAAAACCAAAGAGGTAGCACAATGGTGCCACATGGTAATAGGAAGTATAATAACATTTGTTCTATATTTTAGAGTGTGAGTAATACACTAAATAACCTAAGTTAATAATGATCAAATGATGATGAGTCTATAAATGAACTTTAACCCAAATTAGAAATCCCACCCAAGTTAACTCAAACCAAGTTCCAATGGTAAACCAATTAACACATTGGTTTAAAACATAGAAAGGTGAGATTTTGAATTTGAAGTAAAAGTGAAGGAATTAAACATTTTTGAAAAATGGTTTAGACTCAAATGGTATCATAACAATGTTTCTTAGATAAAGACACATAATGTTTTAAAGGAGGATTTGAAGAAGGCAAAAGATGATTTTGATTTGACCAGTGTAAACCCTCCTCTAAATAAAATGGTGGACAACAAATGTGTTTGGTTGATGTGTTTTTTTTTTTTACAAAATAGTTTTAAACTCAAATCAAGACCAAGTAATTAAAAGGAAATAAATACAAAATAAAATTAAGTAAATCATTCAAAGACCTAAAACTAATATGGTTGCATCATATCACTAAAATCCATCTATATACGTGATATTGGGAGGATTTTAAGTGTTAATGAAAAACTAAAAGTGCTTGAAGTAGTAGATTTCTTACACCCCTTCTTTCAAGATATTGTACAATAACATGGAACTTAATGATACTCGTACTACATTAATAATATACCTAAAATAAGTGGGCTTATTCTCAAATATAAATTTTTGATCATCTAGATGGTCCCAAGTATGATTAACACTAGAGATACCTCAAATTAATTAAGTTCATATCGATTAAATTACTATGCAAGTGTCTATTCATTTACGTAGTGATTCCATCCATGTACTACTTAGTGGAATACCCTAATTAACTAGACCTAACATGGGATTATATTATGATTAGAGAGGATAACTGCTTAACCCAATGGAAATTATAGTATATGTGACCTGATTTATATACCCAACTATGGAGTGGGTTGAAATAATGCCAAGAGATGAAACCCCAAGTCAAATCTTCCCTAAAGAACTCATTAAGAAGCTATGAAATCCTCCTCACATGCCAAGTTACATAAAATAAAACTAAGTGAAAAGACTTTAAAGGTTCTTTTGAGATCACTCAAACCATATGGGTTCTGGGGAGAGCCTAAAAAACATTATTTCATGCCTTGGACAAGGCACAAATTTTAATGAAAAGCCAATTTTTATCATGTATGTTCCATAAAAGGGATGAGGGAGAGCATACACACACTCCTTTTTTTACATCAAAAAAACAAGTAATAAATGATCTTGCATAAAATAATGGACTTTTAGAAACTTTGCAGTTTATGTGAGTACAAATTTTATGCACCAAAATTAAAGTGTTTGATGAAGTTTTTAGCTCTTTGTCCTTAGTTTTAAACTTCAAAAAAATTTCATGAAATAAATAAACATGAAAACATCTAGGTTCCTTTTAAACACCAAAGGGGAAGTTGAAGACTTAATCAAGCTTATATTAGGCACTTTTCTAAGCATATGACCTACAAGTGTTAGAGGGTTTCATTTTTATTGAAGAACAATTATAAATGAAATAAGCAAGATTTAAAAACTTGCTCTCACGTTCTTTATTTTTATTACATAGAGATTAACATTAGTCAAAACTAATTGATGTTGATTAAAACAAGACCAATGATAGTCATAAAATAACTAATTCTAGTTGATAAAAATTGATACCAATTACTTATGAACGCTTAATTAAAAAACATTGTCTTAAAAAAAATTTGTTAGCCCAAGGTTAGTATAAAATATCCATCGAAGCTTTGTATCATGTAATAAAAAGACTAGACAGAGAGTTAAAATATAAAATATGAAATTACAACTTTGAAAAAATCTCAAAAATCCTATTTTATTACCATGTTCTACCCTACACTAGAACCAATGTCAGTTAGATAAGACATATTCTGATTATATTGGATTGATTTTAGTTACACACAACCAATATTAGTCACTATGTAAATTGTGTGTCAAAATGAACCAAAAACATAGAAAAAATAATGATAAAAATGATTTTGAAGTATGATTAAAGATTTTTTAGGAAATTTAATATTTCCAAGTTGGTCTCCTTGCTTGAATGGGATGTTTGGTCCCATCAGGCATGCCAAGATGTAGAGATAGAATCCAAATATAGTTAAATCAATCATTGGTAAAAAAATACTTGAGAAAATGCATAAGAACATAACTAGCTAAGATAACGGTTTGGAAAATAACAATTAATATCTATTGAAAGAAAGCATAATAATACCTTCCCAAGTGTATCCCATCACCTAAATACAGCTCAAAATGTGATTTTCCCTTGATTTGGTGTTGATGTCTTCATCAATGATTCAAGCCAAAGCTCCTCCATCATCTCTTGTGTACTAATGAAACTAGGCTCATGATATTTGAATCAATGTTTTGCTTATATTAAATCTATCCTATTTCAAATTAAGCATTTTAACACTACACAGAAAGGAGTTGTGGAGACAATTTTGCATAATAAGTTTACACAAAAATGAAGCTTAAAAATGGTGGTCTTGGCCCTCCTATTTATAGATTTTTGAATTTGATTAGAATAAACCATGACTATCCATCTTGAGATAAATATGTGTGTCCATGAATTAATATAATTTTATATAATTAATCCATAAATACCTTCATAAAATTTAGAAGGAATGGGAATTAAAGAGGCATGGGAGGCCTTAAACATGATATCTGTTTTATTTATGGATTATGTATGCCACCCCACAAATGATGTCATTTGATGATGTAGATATTAAGAATCAATTTCTAACTACAATATATTAAATAACTTCCATGGATTTCTTGCTTAAGCTCTTAATTTGGATTAATTTTCTTAAGTGAGATTAATCAAGTTTTATGCAATTCTTTGGAAATTGGTTACACATCATTAATCAAACTAGTTAGAATGTCATATTACTAGGTCTTAATTTGACTAAAGTGGAATTAGAACAAGTTGTTAGTTCTATATGGACCAATATCCCATTTAGGACATTGTGGATGTGAAATAAGAGATGCACATGTCATATGCCTCTGAATTAGAATTCAATGATCCAGGGGACCAAAATGCAATTTCCTCATTTTGAAGCCAAATTATTTGAGAAAATTTAATAATCACGTAAAATGCATTTCCCCATTTAGGGATGCATTAGCCTAAATCAAAACTTGTATACAATAAGCTCAAATCATTTAGCATGTTTAAGTGTATTTGGCCTAAATTATGCATTTTCAAAATGGTGTTTGTAATTGGATTTCTATAGTAGCCGCATTTTGTCTAACATTAACAAACCTAATATTTCAAAGATCCATGTTGTGGGTGGGATACAAATGCTATAATTTAAAGAAAAATAATGATAAAAAATGGTCTCATCCAATCATAATATTATATACAAAATATAATGGAAATCCAAACTTTATATAAGGGAAACCTCTCTTCAAACATTAAAATAAATCAAATGTATAGAATATTTAAAATGGAATCAAATCATATACTAAACATTGGGTAAAAATTTAAATGAGGTATAAAATTTTACATTCTAAATATAATGTTTTGTAACTAACACATTGTGTAATTTAGATATACTATTTTTAAATTTTAGGATTTTATATGCTTAATTTTTTACCCAAAAAACATGATAAATATGTATATTAAAAAATAACATAAGTTATAAATTTTTACAAGGAAGTATAGATTTATCAAAATACCTAAAGTAATTTTTGACCAATTTTGACCCACAATCAAATCATGATTGAATAGAGGGCTTTGATATTCTTGATACACACATATACCTTGGAGAGAAAGAGTAAAATGTTATTCAAGTTGGTGGCATTCAAATTTGACCAAATTAAGGAGCCAAAAGATGATTAACAGTTGTACATTGAGTAACTTAAAGAGATTGACGCCCATTACAAAGGTGCATTTCCTATTAGAGATAATGATCATACATAATTTTATCAATATAAAACCATTTAATACCATGGTGTATCTTATATTAACTATGAAAATATCCTTAAAGATCTAAATGAACTTGCTACAGTTTATAAGTAACATGATGTCACTCAAATTATTTTGGAGGCCATAGAATAATGTCAATATTAACATCATTGGATGAATTTGTAAATATTCCAATAATTCATAATGGGACCACTTTTGATTTTATATTCAAGATCATAGAGCCTCATAGGGTGGATATTAAACTACAAGATCAGTATGTGTACATAAATGAATGGTTTTGTGTTGTTATTTCACTTGAAAGCATGTAAAGAGGATTGGAAATCAATATGAGGTTGAAGAGACAAGACCAAGGTCTAAGAGGTAGGTGGTATCATTCCATTTTTCACCTCATGGATAAAAATTCCCCATAAAATTCCCCTTTGATATAGGAGGAAGAAGATATGATTAGGTCAATTGTATATACTAGTTTTTTTGTTGTGTCTTGTTCTCGTTAAGTGCTTACCTAACACATGTGTGTTTTTATTGTTTTATGTGTTTTTAGAGGCAAATTTAGTTATCTTGTCTTTTTCAAGGTCTTATTGGGTCTTATTTTGAGTGAAAGTGACTTCATTACCTAATGGAAGGACAATATTACTAGTCTAGTAAACATTTCATGCATGCCACCCCTATCAATCAGCAACTTACTAACCAAGTTTAACCCCCAAGTCAAAAAGTCAACCCATATAATTTGAAACTTGAATAGTCATGTTAAATAAACCTTTTATATATAAATTTCTTACCTTTAAGGTCCTAAAATGGTCTTCCTAAGGTCTTATTAGCATACTTTAAGGTCAATTTGTCAAAATTAAGGGAATCTTTTATCCTTATCTTATACTAGTCCATACATGTTATGATGTAAATATGGTTAGTAAACTAATTTCAACATGTCATTAGTTATATCTCAAAGTCATATTACCCATTCATCACCTTTCATAAACATTTTATGCTTGTTTGGAGAATCTAAGGATTATTTACAAAGTTTAAAGTAAGTGTTATATAAGATAAAGTTGTATTTGATTAGTTACACATGTTTTAAATCCAATAGAGATGAAATTTAAGAAAAACAACATTTTATAGGTTATTTAAGGATTTTTATAATTTCCATGTATGTTAAAGATCTTAGAACACAAATTTTACAAGATTAACCTCTAACATGGTAGTTTTAAGCACTTGTATGGATCAAGAAGACCTAATTTCATAGAAAAACATTTCATGTGTATATTTTAATTATTTATGCCAAATATATGATTGTATTGTAATTATAGGTATTAATATTTAAAAAAATTGCTTTAGAACCTTCATCGCTCTCTTGGAAAGATAATAAAGGTCAAATTTATGTGCTTAGTATGGATAGAGGAGTGAGACTCATGGAATCATATTTTTTATGAAGGATGGGGTCATAATTAGATTAAAATTCATGTCCATAGTGGTTATATTGTTTTCCCCTCCTTTACGAACAATCCTTAAAAAAGTAAGTTGGTCTAAAACTACCTACAAACCCCATAGGCTTAATGTGTGCCCTTAAATTGCAATCTTAGACTATTTGGATACATACTATAAATATAAGAGGACCTTAATATGAATTTAAATCAATATCACACTTAAATTCACCAATATTGTCATGTGAGGCATTAGAAAATGAGAAAAAAGTTGACAGATAGTTTTGTACGTTATTGGTCATGATTTATTGATGTTTTAAGGTGACTAATAGATAGAGGCATGTATTTAAGGATAATATATAATTTTTTAATCCCACATAAGTATATATAACTCCATAAATTATTCTCCATTCTCATTATAATACCATTCTCTCCAAGTAATAGATAATGTTTTCTCACTTTGAAAACCATGTGTGTAAGTTCCATGCATAAACATTGTCTGAAAGGTATTATTTTTCATTATATTTGTGAATCTTGTTAATTAATTTAGTAATTATGAAATGAGACAATTTTTTTTTTATCAATGCTAACATGGTCTTAAATTCATGTCTCAGTAGTGCAAAATGACAAAATGGTAGACCTATAGGTTTGTAGACCTCTAGGTCTCCTTTCTAATATGAAATACACAACTTTTGCATTAGAAATTATTTTATAGGGATAAATGAAATATGGGTTA
Organism: Torreya grandis; assembly: GCA_037957365.1. NCBI lineage: Eukaryota > Viridiplantae > Streptophyta > Pinopsida > Cupressales > Taxaceae > Torreya > Torreya grandis. Next base: position 1,095,697 of record JARHVA010005043.1, on the reverse strand, counting down.
ATGTGAAAACATTATGTAAATTTGTGTAGTTAAATGATCAAAAGACTATGCTTAAGTCTAATAAATCCAAGTGATAACATACAATATTTCTTAAGGTTTCAGGTTTTTTTTCAAGCATGAGAGGAGATTGAATGCAATGTGATGCATTGGATTTTTGGGTTTCGATAGATAAAAAATATGGTTGGAAACCATGAATTATAAAAAATATATTTAATAACTTATGGATAGTGTTATAAAGAGAATACACTTAAAGCCTAGAAGGCTAAATCTTTACTACAATTAGGCCCATGTACAAAATAGAAAAAAGGACTAGTGAATGTTAGTAATGTTAGTGGGTTCCATAGTAATATGAAAAATAAAATGAGATAAATTTTTAGAACTAGTTTGGTTTAATAAATTTAACAACTCTTTATTGATAATTCATTCCTAGGGTGAGGTTAGGGGACTCAAATAGAGACCTACAAGTTTATTTGAAGACACAATTGAAGAAGGCCACTTGTGAGGTCTTGAAGAAATTATAAAGGATAAAAATAAAACATATAAAACTCTCAATATTTTGATGAAGGTAATTTTAATAACACCAATATTTTTACAAAAGGTTCTAAACTCCAAAATATAGACAATACCTAAATGATTACCTACATGCATATAATAAATTTGGCTCTTATAGGCCTATATAGTCTTGATAAGAAAGGCACCTATTTTTTTTGAGAGAGAATAGGATTTTAGGGAGAATAAAAACATATGAAAATAAAATTATAATTATATCATGACCTATATATGATATTTAGGGTCATTATAGGTAACTCTAATTTTTAAGATATTTGTCTAGGCTTGGTAAATATAAACATGTACACACAAGCCTACATGTATTCTTGTGATGAAATTTTGTTTAATGGATGTTTGGATGAGAATATGAAGGATATGAGAAGATGAAGAGGAATTAAAGTGAATAATTTTATGAAGTTTAAAACCCTTCAAAATAGAGGATATGCCTGAAATCTAGTCACTAGGGTCTTTTATATTGTTTTGTTAAATAACCGTATGTGTGAACCAATACATGTTGTAAGATGAATATGGAGATAAATGGAAGAGATGTTAATTTTAAAAATTTAATATTGGTGTAATAGACCTATCTGAGGTCTTTATAATAAAAACCAAACTCTAAAATGGCATTTTCAGGACTCATCTCTCTCTTGACCTAACTAAATGCATTCTTTCTAACCCGAGACACACCTTCTTATGCCTGGAATAGTACAAAGGTTTTTCATGGTAACACAAGATAATTTGGCATGTTAGGATAAATTTTATACTTTCAATTTGTTTCATTATTTTTTTGATTGACGCCTTAGGCTTTATAAATCATCGTTAAGATGATAAGCACATTTTTGGATACCTAGAAGAGGAGGAGTGACCTGATGGAGATAATTGTATTACCAAGTGCTTAAAGTGAGCTGGATTGATCTTAAAACCACCTATAAATAACTTTTAACTCTCAATATACCCTTACCATGAAATTTATTTGTACATCCACCTATAAAGACTAATTAAATGTTGTGTTTTTGGGAGGTTTTAGGCTCAAAATAGGGTATAGAATATCCTAGAATAATGAAGGATATTGGAGAAGGTGTATTGAGGTTTATACCATATAAAAAAAATCCAAAAATACATACATATAATCTTATAAATTATCAAACAAGTCTAATTCTTGAAGGAAATACAAAAGAGCTTATGAAAGGCTAGTTTTTTGGCAATTTCTTGGTTTGCCTACCTACATAGGGTATTAGGACCTTAAATTTGGAATGGATCATGGTCATAGGGTAAGGAAAATTAATCATGAACTTACTATAAGTTTCACACATGTCAGAGGTTTGTGGAAGAAAAACATAGTTTCTAGTCTTAGAGGCTTAATTGAGGCCTAATTGGAGAGAGAGATTAGGTGAATATGTACACTTTAACTTGTTTAAAGTTATAGAAATTAGAATGGATATATAAAGGAATAATATTTATCTACAAATATTATTAGTTTTACAAGATATTTTTTACAATATTTCACATAAGGAGCTTTGTGTGTTTTCAGGGCTATAAGGAATTAAAGGATAGTGAGAGCTTAAGGTGAAAAATAAGATCTTGGTGGTTTTTTGATGGATATAAATGAGGTTTTTAAAGTATTTTATGACTAAGAGATGCCATCCATGGATACAAATTTCATTCATGAAGATAAAGTCAAGATTTGAGCCATTTGGATAAGATAGGTGTAACAAGACAAATTAGGCTTCAAAATACCTAAGAGGTGTAATAATCATTGAAATATTAGTTTTAAGAGTTTTTTAAACAAGGTAAAACTGTAAAAGAGTAGAGAGATATCAGTTAAGCATGACTTGATGATGAATAAAGCCACTATTCATTTCCAAAACCAATAGAAATGGCAGTTTGAAGAAGTAAAAGGTGTCAAGAAAGAAGGAAACTCTCATGCCATTTGGAAGAAGAAAAATATTTAGGAGGGAAACACATGTCATTGAGGATCTCATAGGAAATTTTCACACTCCTTTATTAATTTTGAATAATTTTAGACACTTATCACATATCTCCTTCTATTATGCCCTTATTTCTTCTCCTTTCTCATTTCTCTATAAATTTAGCATTGTTTGGCTATGTATGTAACCTCCACCTAGCTATGGAGGATCCATACCCATTTGTAAGACTTTGATCAATGAAAAAATACTCGTTTTATCTCCTCATTTTACCCATTTTATGAAGAAAAAAAGGATAAGTTCCAAAAGGTAGCTTGCATCATGAAATTTTTAACATTATGAATCAAAAGACCTCATAAACTTTTCCCTTTTACTTTAGGAGGAAGAAGATATGATGAGGTTATTTGTATATAATAGTTTCCTTAATGTGTCTTATTGTTCTTGTGTACTTAGCTAGAACATGTGTGTTGTTCTTATTTTGTGTGTATTTTGAGTTTAAATCATTTGTCTTGTCTTGGCCAAGGTTTGATCATGTCTAAGTTTAACTGCAAGTGACTCCATTTCGTAATGGAAGGACAAGGCTACTAGTAAAGTAAACATTGGAGGCATGTTACCCCTTTGAATTACCACTTTATTGACTAATTTTGACCCCTATAAGTTTAAAATGGATATTCCATGTTCAAAAAACCTTTTCCATAGCCATTTTGTACCTTATAAGGTCTTAAAACGGTTTTCTTAATGCCTTATTAGCATATTTTAAGGTTAATTTGACAAAATTAAGGTAATGTTCTATCTTTGTCTTATACTAGTCCATAAATGTTATGGTGTAAAGAGGGTTGGTAAAATGATGTTAATGGTCCTTAGTTGTATCTCAAATTCATATTACTCATTCATCACCTTACATTAACATTTAATGCTTGTTTGGAGAAACTAAGGTTTATTTTCAAAGTTTAATGTTTAAGGTAAGTGGTATGTAAGATAAAGGTATTTTTGGTTAATTCCACATGTGTCAAAGCCAATAGAGATTAAATATGTGTACACCACATTTTTAAAAGTTATTTAAGGATTGTTCTAATTTACATCTATGTTAGAGATTTCATACCATGTTAGTGTTATATGTTTAACCTCAAAATGCATTTTTTTAAGCACTTGTATTGTTGTATTTTAGTTAAAAGTCTTAAAAGTCTAAAAATTGATCTAGAACCTCCATCAATCTCTTAGAAAGCTAATAAAGGTCAAATTAATGTGCTAATTATGGAAAGAGGAGAGAGATTCATGGCCTGATATTTTTTTCCAAAGTAAGGGGTCCTAATGACATTAAAATTCATGTCCATAATTGTCATTTTGTTTCCACTCCTTTATTAACAATTGTTAAGAAGACAGGGTGGTCTAAAATTACCTACAAGCCCCATAGGCTCTTTTTCTCCTTGAAATGATTGTTTTATATTCATTGGATGCATAATATAAATTGAATAGGATATTTAGGGGTATTTAAATCAATATCACACTTTTATTCACCTATATTTGCATGTATGGCATACAAAATGCACAAAATATCTACACAAATAGTTTTGTACGTTTTTTAACATGGTTTATTGATTTTTCAAGGTGCTTGACATATATATGCATGTTTATAAGGATAATATATTATTTTTTAATCCCACACAAGGATATATAACTCCATAAATTATTCTACATTATCATTCTAATACCATTCATTCCAAGCAATATACAATGTTTTCTAACTTTGAAGACTCTATGTGTAAGCTACTTGTATAACAATGATTTGAATGGTATTATTATGCATCATTGGTGGTCAATAAAATTTATAGAATTATTAAAATATTAAATTATATATTATAGTTTGTTCTCAATACTAATGTTGTCCTAAATTCATGTTTGAGTATCCCTAAATGACTAATACGTAGACCTATAGGCCTGTAGACCTATAGATCACCTTTATCATATAAAATACATAATGTATGCATTCGAAAAGATATTTTATGGGATAAAATATATATGGGGTCATGTTGAAACATTATTTAAATGTGTGAAATTATTTAATTAATCAAATTACTATGTTTAAGTCCAATATCCCAAATGATAACGTATAGGCCTACTTAAGGTTTCAAGTTGGTTTTCAAGCATCATAGGAGATTAAATGAAATGTAATGAATTGGAGTTTGTGGTTTGGATAGATAAATAAGATGTTTTAAATTAAATAAGTATAAAAATCATCTTGAATAACATATGAAGAGTGCTACAAAGAAAATTCACTCAAATCCTAGCAAGCTAAATCTTTACGTACAGTTAGGCCTTTATACAAGATAGAAACAAGGATAGGTGAATGTTAAAAGTGTTAATGGGTTATGAATTAAGAAGAAACATATCATAAGATAATTTTTTATTATTGATTTGTAATACTAAATTTTAAGACTTAGTGTGTAAAATTCATTCCCTAGGAGAGGTTATGGGACTCAAATAGATATTTATAGGTTTGTTTGAAGATAAACATGAATAAGGCCATTTGTGAGCTCCTAAAAAACTTTGAGAGGATAAAAAATAGAACAATAAAACTCTCAATATTATTTTAAATGTAATTGAATTACCATAGTGATTTTTACAAAGGGTTATAAAATAAAAAAAAGTAGACAAGACCCCAATGATTACTTACAAGCATGCAATCAATTTGTCTCTTATAGGTGTGTATATTCTTGATAAGAAAGGTGCCCATTTGGTTGAAGGGAGAATAGTTTTTTAGGGAGAATAAAAACATATTAAACTCACCTTATAATTATATCATGACTTTTATATGATCTTTAGGGTCAATAAAGTCAACTTTAAGTTTTTAGAAATATGTCTAGACCTAGTAAACCTGAACATGTACAAATAAGCCTAGGTGTATTTTTGTAATGAAAGTTTGTCTGATGTAAGGTTATATGAGAACATTAATTATATGAGATTATGATTAGGAATTCAAGTGAAACATTATATGAAATTAAAAACCATTCAATAAAGAGGAAATGTCTCAAATATAGTCACTAGGGTCTTTTGTATTGTTTTGCTAGAGAACCCTAGGTTTGAACTAATGGGTGTTATAGGAGACCTATGGAGATAAATAGTAGATAATATAACTGAAACAAGTCCATAGTGGTGTCATAAACCTAATTTATGTGTTTAAAATCAAAACCAAGATCCTAAATGTCATTTTCAAGACTCATCTCTCTCTTAACCTTACTAAATGCATTCATTTTAATCATAGAGGCATCTTATTATGCTTGGAATAGTGTGGAGGTTTTTCATTATATCCCAGGATAATTGATTATGTTAGGATATCTTTTGTAATTAAACTTTGTGTATATATTTTATTGATTGATGCCTTAGACATTATGAATCATCATTAGGATGATAAGAACATTTATGGCTACCTAGAAGAGGAGTGATCCAATGGAGATAATTGGATTCCCAAGTTCCTAAATTGAGATACATTGATCTTGAAAGCACCTAAAAATTAGTATTCAATATAAAGATACGTTTACCATGAAATTTATTTCTACTTAAACCTATATAAACTCATTAATTATTGTATTTATATGAGGATTTGGGCTCAAAATAGAGTATAGAAGATCCTATATTAATGAAAACTATTGGAGAAGGTGGATTGAGGTGTTTCCAATATCCATAAATCCAAAAATACCCTCATACAATCCTAGAAATGCTCAAATGAGTCTGATTCTTGAATGTAGTAAAAAATAACTTATAACATCAAATTTGGCATAGACCATGGTCATAAGATGGGGAAATTTAATCACATTCTTAATCAAAGTTTCACACATATGGGACGTTTGTTGAGAAAAAACTTACTATCTAGGCCTAGAGGCCTAATTAAGGCCTAATTAGAGAGAGAGATATGGTGAATAAGTAAATTTTCATATTATTGCACATCATGAAATTTGTCATGGAGCTTTAACAACATACTAACTACTCAAAAATACCATTAATTTTCTAACATCATCCATACATTATTCCAAATAATAATCCTTATGTGTTTTTAGGACTACAACAAACTGAAGGATAATGAGAGCTTAATGTGCAAAATGAGGTATTAGTGAGTGTTTGATGGATTAAAATGAGTTATTTCAAGTCTATTTTGATTTAGATATTTCATCCATAAAGAATAACTACAGTCATTAATATAAAGTCAAGATTTGAGACATTTGGACAAGATAATTATAGTAAGACAAATTAGGCTTCAAGACACATAAGACGTGTAATCATCATTACTATGTCTATTTTAGGAAAATTTTAAGCATGTGTAAAGTGTCAAAGATCATATAAATATCAATTAAACATGACTTTATGATGAAGAAGGCCACTTTTAACTTTTAATGCCAAGAAAAAGGGTGGCTTGAAGATGAAGCAAAAGGTGTCAGTCAAGAAGGAAACTCCCACACCATTTAGAGGAAGAAAACATATTTAGGAGAGAAATACATGTCATTTAGGATCTCATGGGATTGTCTCAAACATATTTATTCATTTTAACTCATTTTAGACACTTGTCACCTCTCTCAGCTATGCCCTTCTATCTTCTCTCTCACTTCTATATAAAATCAGCCTTGTTTGGCTATGTATATATTCTCCACCTGGGTATGTCAAATCCCCACCCATTTAAAATCATTGATCAATGATAAACTACTTATTTTAATGTGTTTTCATGATTAGTTGATCTCCTCAACTATTTTAATTAGCTTTCCATGGCATGTTGTCCTTCTTTATCACTCATATGTAGTTTGAAACTTTTATTCATAGGTCTTGTGGGGTGTCTAAGTGATGTGTTATATTTTAGTGAGTATTTTAATTATTAGTGTCATTATATCGCCTCTTTATTATTCCTCCTAGCCCAAATATCTATCAAAAACCTCCATATTGAAGTGTTGATGTAGAGAGGTAGATTAGGAGTAGTGTTTGTTCAGGTTAGTCTCATGGTTGATGTGTAGATACAACTGATTAGTAGTGGTCAAATTGTTTTGGCACATCACCTCCATTATAATAAGTTTCTCTCCCTTTTATTAATAATTTCATAGATTAGTGAATGATCCTAAGTGATACATCAAAGATATCTAGCCCTATAAACTAGATATATAATCCACTTAAAGGTCACCCGCATCTTAGGATTATCTCCATGTTACCCCAAATTTTTAAGGCTTGAAAAATCTTCCAATGGTGACCACTATAAATTTGGGTGATAATAGTAATATTGATATTTATGTTGGTCCTAATTATGGAATACCTAAACACGAATTTAATCCATTGATGGATGTGTACATGCGAAAAATTATTTTAGTATGAAAATCAAATGAAAATTATAGTATATGAATGGGAAGGGTATATGTGGATATTTACCTTAAATTAGAAGATGGGAATGTGGTTAAAAGATGAGTATTCAATATTGAAAACTTGCATGGAGAGAAAAAATTTTAGCATTGTATCAAAATTATTTAAAGCCAACAAATGTGTACCAAATCTAATAAAATTTAACATGATATTGATTTAGATAGTGTCACTTGGGCATGGAAACCAACCAAATATATAAAGGAGGATTAATTAAGATACCTTAAAAAGGACATGAGATTGTTAAATCATACATTGAAATAATTGAATACAGTAACAAATGATAGCTTGGTGAAGCTATTGAAGATCATAAATTAATATTTGTTACCATAATTGACAAAGATATGATTTTAAAAAAATTATTGAAAATCACACTCGAATAAAACCTTATACTTTCATTATTGTTCAATATGAATAGATGATTGATATTTATTTATCAAATTAATTTTCATACATTTTTAAGTACAATAAGACATTAATAATGTATAATTATCTATCCAATATGAGTGGAAGATTAATATTAATTTAAAAAATTATATTTATTTATTTTTAACTAGGAATATATTAATATTAATTTATAATTGTGTTATCAAAATAGTTTTCAATGTGTAGCAAAAATTATTCTACTTATGTTTAAGATACATGCACTAGTAATAATGCACCATAATTTTTGGAATTCAAAATTGTTGACATGTGTTTTAAGAAGACAAAAAAAATTACGGTGATGAAAAGATAATATGGATAATAAGTGTTGATCTATGATGAAATTATATCATGTTAAGGTTTATGTTGTTTTGGACTATTTTTTATATTCATCCCTCCTTATATCATCAAATTTATAATGATGTGACATCAATATGACTAGATGTGATAAAGGAAAGAAAAAAATAATGTGAAGGTGAAATGTTAATATGCATGTGGATGCAGTAATTTATCACTATCTCAATTTCTTAGAATCCCACAAATTTTAAGTGAATTTAATCATTGTCCATAGGCCTATTGAACCTTTTTATTTTCTTTAACTTTACATTACATATATGGATTCCATATAAACAATAGATAAATATTCCATTGTTAAAACATTAATAAATAGCATACATTACTTCTAATAAGTCTACAACATCATAGGAGAAAATAAAAAAATCATCAAGAGGCCACAGAGTCACGAAGTCATGGAGGTATCTCCTTTCTCATTGAGTTTACCTCATTAAAAACTTATGCCAAACAATTGAAACATTATATTTTATTTATCTCTCCATATGACCACTTTTTCATGCACATAATATATCAACATAGTACAATCATATCCCAAAAATTAATAAATCATCTCCAATGTTTTAAACAAACCTATGATATCAAAATGAATACATATGATAATTATAATGAGATATTAGGGTAATATAGTAATAAAACCTATTGAGAACATCTTAAATTTAATTTTGAAAGGTCCTCCATGGACATATAAATTTATATATTTCACCTTAAACTACGAATGGGTCTGTTAGTCATGAAAATATGTATTTGGAATGAAAATAAGTGTGAACATTAAATTAAGACATACAATATCTCTACAAAATGATTAGTTTTTTCATAAGTGTACATTAAATACAAAATTTTACAATGTAGATAAATGTATGTGTAAACCATTTTTATAAGGGTATAATGGGAATATTTGTTTGTTGATAAAAGAGTGTTTTTCAATACTTTTACATGGTTTAAATGTGTTTTACATTGATGCACTAATATTTTAAAATATTGAATTTCATGATGTGAATATTTAGTATGTGGTAAAATTTGAACAAATCTTAGATAGTAATATGGAAATTATTAGGTGTTACCATTATAAGAATGGGGTATTATGTGATCAAGGCTAATTAGAATATGATTTCACATTAGATGGAATATAATAATATAATCATTGGAATAAAATATAACACTACTTAATAAAATAATAACAATATTAGAATCTAATATCATATTAGTTAAAAACTAATAATATCAGTATATAAATCCATTCTTAACAACTGTAATCTAGATTTCAAAATATTATAAGTCTATATTCTTAGACATGTGTCTAGATTTAATGAAATGATGGTTGGTTCCTCTATAATATATGTACATATGATGTTATTTGTAATATTTTATTGGAACATGAAAGGTCATATGTGTTAGAGGAAGCACATCAAGTAGTAATTATAAGAAACTTCAAAGGTGATTTGACTATGAGGAATATATTTCAAAGTTATTTATGGTGGACAACATAGATTTAACATGCACAAAAGCTTGTGAAGCACTATGATTTTTACTTATGCATAGGAAAAATAAAATAAAAGGGATGGCATGCCTTTGAATCCATTTCAGTATGCATAACCATTCTAGTAATGGGATATTAGTGTCATGTGACCTATAAACCACACATCCAATACATATAATGATAGTTATATTATGACTATGATATATTATATCACTAAATGGGTTGAGATAGTTGTGACTTAACATAAAAATTTTATAGAAATATTATAATATTTTTTGGATGTCCATAAAAAAGTTTAACTAACAATGGCACACATTTTACTAATAATAGTATAAAAAATAAAATTAAAAATACATGATTTCTTACCGAAAGGTTACAAGATATAATCCTTAGGCAATGGTTAGGCATAATATTATAATAAGGTAATATAAAATAACTTTACTAAGATTTGTAATGTATAGAGAGATAACTAGGAGATTACATCCTATAAATCTTATGTGCTTACAAAATAATTTTAAAGTATGTGAAAATATATAATTCATTTTAATTAATCTATGGAATGGAAGCTAGTAAGATTACATCCTATAAATATTGTGGGCTTATAGAATAATTTTATAATTATGCAATAATATATATATTTCATTTGATCTAATATATGGAATAGAATATATGATGCTAGTGGAAGCATTTTTACCTAGCCTAGGAATTGTAATGATAACATAATTGGTAAAAAAATAGTCCTTACAATAGTGCTTGTTTGATCTAGGACACAAGGTGATTAATGTATTGGAATCAATAATTCTATAAGCGAAGCTATAAATAATGGTATAGTTGAAATCTTAGAACTAAAGAGTTATAATTTGAAAAGATGGTCTTATTACATGAATGTAGTTCTAGGGAACATATAGATATGTTTAGGACTAGGTGTAAATCTCCATATATAAGTCACCATTCATCTAAGCAAGGAACTATAGTACTAATATGTCTATATGTAAATATTATCCTAGGAATAATAAATGGAAGTAGGATCATTCCCTACCTCTAATGATCTCAATCAAATGGACATTGAAAAAATAAGTAACAAATAACATAATGTAGATTAGGATTTTAATTTTAGTTTATTTTTATAGGATTTAAATAAATAGAATATATAATGAAGTGTGTGTAATTTATTCACAATCATAGTAGATAAAATGATGTAGTACATTGGATATTTTGGTACCACTCTCAACAAAAAATCTATATTAAGTTCATGAGAGGGATCTATGATAGATTTTAAAATCAATAAAGTATAGTAAGGAGACTCAAAAATACAAATGAGAAGTGACCATAGATTAATAGGGACCAATTTGAGGATAATATAATGACAAGATAAGCAAAATCATAGGAATTCCCAAAAGGTAGATTTTAAGAATAAGTAGTTAATTTTAAAAATATGAAAGTATTTGAAAATAGAATGATGACGTGGAACATTTTTAATTCTAAATAAATCTAACAAAAATAACCAAGTTTCAAATAAATAATGGATACCATATTTTATACACATATGTGAGATGCATGATTTATATCAGTAGGTCTATAAAAATGATACCTATACAACTCACACTCTATAAATTTGGTAAAATTTAAATTATATCTATGGAAAAAAGTAATTATTTGAAACAAATATTAGATTTATAGAGTTTCAAATAATAATGATTGTGAAAGAGTGAACACACTAGCTAACATAGAGGTGATTAAAAATGTCAAGCACTAGACCCTTATTACATTGATAACAATTCAAAAATAAGATATGGGATTTAGTTTGTAATTTTGATAATCTTGATGGAGTAATGATGATCCCTTAAAATTAATTAATGTCACTAACACATAGTGGTTTTATCAACCACAAGGAGATACAACTATGTAAGGATTGTTTTCTGTTTCCAAATCACCATAAGGATATGATGTTGAATGGTTGATTATATTTCATATTTTTAGATATAAAAATGTGTATATGATGTCCCTTATAATAATATATAATGAGAGGTATATTCAACTATCATAATAAATGATGATTCACATGTGTGTGAATAGTGTTGAGTAGGATATGTGTTTAACATCAAGAGGAAAGTGGCTTCATGACTAGAATACAAGTAATTGTATAATTCATTCCTAATTTTTATTTCAATGTGATATAAAAAGCAAATTATTCCCAATTACACAAGTCACTAATTCACTAATAGTTGTTTTTGAAAAATGCATCATGTGCTAGTATTAGAAGACCACAAAAAGGTGTTAACCATATAAAAAAGGGCATAATTTATACTATGCATGATATTATAAGGATGGGAGATGAATAAATTAGTCCATTTTTCTCATATTATAACTCAAAATGATTGTGAATCGTTATTATCCATCACAACTGAATCATATTAGTACTAATTTTTGGTAATCTTTATTTATTTTATGTAATAGATGTCCCCTAGATAAAAAATAACTACTGATATTGGTGACTAGATAAAAAATTCATTCCCTAACATGATATGACCAAGAGATAGATAAAACTAGTTAGAATTAGAGAAGTTCATAAGATGGTAACTTTATATTCAAGGGATGATATCATCTAATTCATACATGCCCAATAATGTCCTAGAATATATTGGTACTATTACAAGTATTACCAAACTCCATAATGGAGTACATATAATAATATATGATTTTAAAACTATTCCATGGGCAAACCTTCCATTATCTATTTGAATTCATATGGTTCAAGTAGTGATTTGGAAAAAAACACTTAGTTTTGTAGATTGTTAAATCATCCATACCACATAGATCCAAACATCCACAAGCTTAAACATAAGTAAAATAATATGGTCAACCTCAAGCGTAACCAATTTTTTCATCCTCAAAAATAAATGAAACATTGGATAAGCATGAGGCACATGTTTAAAATTAAAATATACAACCAACTAAGAGGGCATGCATAATAACACCATGACTTCTTGACCCATGGATTCACATTTTCATATTTGTATGGGATATTGAGCCTTTTAGAGTCACTCTAGAAGAAGTGTATAAGGTGTTAATTGATGGTATCAAAATTTACACAAGACTAGGATGAGGAAAACTAATTTTTATTTTAGAATTTCATTTTAACATGCCATGTTATAAATACATGCCCCTATATTATGATACTCCAAATTCTTCCACCACCAAGATCCATTGCAATCAACAAAATTACATAAGAGGAACAAGCATATCATAGAGTTAAAGACATATTTAAAGAATTTGCATCATGTTTACATTGAAAAAAAATAAGCCACTACTAAAATATATTCAAATATAAAAAAATAAATAACAAATGGACAAAATGAAAATTTAAAGACCTAAATACACGTCTCTATTAAAACTATAAATAAAGAAACAAATTTTGAATCTAGATCCTTAAAGCTACTAGTCAATAAAACTACCACACTAAGAGTTTCATGAATTAACCCCTAAATTTTCCAAATGAATGTAATTATTTATAATGTAATTAGTTTAATTCAATGAATCTCAACAAGAAGCTCAAACTAAATAAACTCATGAAAAGGTTTATGATAAAACATATATTTCATGCAAATGTGAGATTCAAGGCCACTTTCCATAATTAATAAAATACACCATATAATCAAATGTATCTATATCATATAAAAATAATGACTCTATTCCCCTCCTCTTTCACTCTATTCTGCTACTTGTGTGTAACCCAATCACCATAATGATCAACTACACCTACAAGTACAAAAACTAGGGTAGTCATATTTAGAAACTCCAAAGGCAATGATAGAAGAAGATAAATTCTATGAACAAAATGATCAAAAATAAAATGAAGACTTTCTAGAATAAAAGTGTAAGTCTATCAAACAAGTTGTGAAGGATAAGTCATAATAAGAAGGTGAAGTAAAAAATAATGACCCAATAGATAAATTAGACAAATAATTGAGTTAAATGGATTAAGGGCCTATGATTTTACATCAATAAGTCAACAAGAAGGTTATATATGAATAGGACTAAAAATCCATAGTAAATAAAGAAACAAAGGAAAAAAGAACTGAAAGGCATGAAAAATAAGAACATGAATAAAAGGATAAGGAAGAATCAAAAAGCAAGACATAAAATAACTTATAATGTGTGGAAAAATATATGAAAAAAAATTGTAAGATAGAGATAATTTTTAGAAGTGTAGGCAATAGTAACTAGGAGGAAAAAAAACCTCACCATCATAAACCTCCATGGGTCCTATTTCAACACAAGGGGGTCCATAAGATGAAGGATTGCATATCTAATATAACACCAATATATATTGGTACATGGATATAAAGGATATAATTATCTTGTGTATAAATATCAACATTCCTCTATCCCACATCTGAAAACTAATAGTGATTTCCTTCCTTAGCTAAAATCATAGTAATTATTTTACCTCAAGTAATTTCCTTCGATGTTGAGAGAATTCTATTGAAAAAGAAAATAGAATGTGATAATGCATTTCATAAATAATTTACATAAAAAATAGATAATATATATTAAGATGATGACCAATTATGGTAGGATATGCTAAATTTAATGATCACTTTTTAAACATGAGAAAGAAAATTGATGAGAAGTATACAACCTTGGTATATTATGTGTTAGGTGATCAGGTAATGTCTGGGCCAAATAATTGTTAGAGCTATAATCACTGAGAGTGGGTGGGGAGGTGAATCAGTGAGCCAAGATAATCCAATTTATATTCCAATTCATTCAATCTCTAAATCATTCAACACATACATTCATAAGGCATACACATCATCAATATCAATGAACATGAAATATAATGCAATATCAAACATAACACAATGCATATGTGGGAAACCCTCTTAGGGAATAAAACCCACTAGAACCTAAAATTGGACTATTTTATTATAATAAAAAGATTCAATTTATACTAGAAACCAATTGATCAGGCAATTACCATTCATGATTATAATGAGACACCAATCCCATAAGGAGCTATTACACCTATCTAGATAAGCACAAGAATAAAACTTTTAGCAAGTTTCACCTTGCAGGGAGGAAACAACCCCCTTAGATGTTTAGAACCCAAAATAACACCTATGAACACATACACCTTTGTAATTATGTCTACAACACTTGATGATAGTCCTCTTCTTATCACTCTTCATCCTTGCTCACACTCAAATAATAAGAGTACTATTTTACCAACATAATTATGACCAGTATGACATAAAAATAGTCCTGAAACTAATCTACTCATCAAAACATTCATGGGGTACACTAACCCTCCTTCAATTCCCAATCCACACACATAATCCTCTCTCATCTCTCTCAAACATCCTGTTGAGAATACTCATCCATTTTACCTCTTCTATGCTTACTAGGTCCAATGGCCTATGTGATCACCTTCAACACCTTGCTTAGACTACCATATCTTATCCTCTTCACTCTCTGCTAGTCCTCATTAACCTGAACCTTCTCTTTTTAATCCCATCTTATTTATTTGGCTCCACACTTGTACTCCCCCATCCAAGTCTTACAAGTCTAGAAATCACCACCTTTGATTTTACTATCTATAGAGAAATCATGGTAACCACCATCTTGGTTGGCCATTAGTCATAAATTAACCCTTAAGGCATATTTCACATGAATACATGGCTCAATATAATATTCATAGGTAGGCCGTAACATCTATTGGTCACCCTTAAGTAGAGGCACCTTTTAATAAGGCCGTTATAGCTCTTGTAGGTCTCATGTAGACTCATTCACCCATTTAGCTCATGATCAAGCAAAAAAATAACACATGACTACTTTCATATACATGTATCCATTCCTTAGGTCCCTTTAGATAACCTCAAATGATGAGATTTAACTTATCTCACTTCTATGTATGCTAAAACAACTCAAACAAAAACAATACACACATGAACACCATTACCAAACATTCAATCAACTTTTAAATATTTTTTCATAATCAAGAGAGATTGATCACACCTCTAAAATATAAAAATAACATCCTCATGGAGTCTAAAACATGTTTCAATATCTAATTCATTGTTAGAAATCAAAACAACATCAACACAAGATCAAAAATCATTCTTGCGTCACTTACAAAATAAGCAGAAACACACAATAAACTTCTAGGATCAATATCATTGATCATACTCACTTTCATATCTTCAAATGTATATAGATAGATGTGATTTGGATTCCTCTACCAATTTTCTTTTTATTTCACAAGAAAATTTGACTTGTATCAAAATATATGGTCAAAATATAGATCTATAGTTTTTTCCTATGTTAAAATTAAATATTTGAATTCCAACAGTCACTATTAACTTTTAAACACAATACCTATATCTTGTGAATTCTCATCTCAGATCAATTGCATACCATTGATCTTGTTTGATCTTTAATTCATAGGCATCAATGCTTAGATGTTAAACTTTAAATACATTGACCTCATCTCATGTAATTTGGGAACTTTAACTTAACATGCTACATCAATCTCTATGGATCAACTAGGTCTTTAGTGATCAACACTCACCATTCAATCAAACTATATGAACACCTAGTCACCATTAGATCCTTATCTTATACCTTTGATCAATCATACAACATCATTCATATGTCCTCATCTTGATTCTTCTTAATTTCTTAGATAAATGTGCACCATTAATCTTTCTCAAGCTTTAATTCTTTAAAAAATGACTATGGGGACCCTTTCAATATGCTTGAGTAGCCATTTTTTCACCCCAATAACATCTTTTACACTTACATGCATGATATTAAATTTGGAACAGATGATCTCCTTACATAGGAAAATCCAACCATGTGACACACTAAACTTAAATCATTCACATGTGTGAGATATATTTGCATTAAAATTACTTCTAAAAATCTTCTATCATAGAGCTAATTATGTCAAAACTTACTTGGGAGGTCAAATTTGAACAAGCAAAACTTTTGCCACACTTTAGTGCATGATATCAAATTTAGCAAAAATCATCTATGCTCAAAATTAAACATACCCATATGATTATTTTCTCTTTAATACTTCACATGTTTAAGATAAAACACCATCAAAATTCTCACTTAGTTCATCTTACCACATTGCAATATTGGCTACGTATGGGAAAACAATGTCAAATTACTTGGGAGTCCAAATTTGCAAATATATATCATTTGACATGATATATTCCATGATATGAGTTTAAGCACAAATAAAATAGGAAAAAAAATTAATAAACCTATATTATATTTTTATCTTGACACATCCACATGTGTGAATGATAACCTCATTAACATGCTTACTTAGCTCTTTCTGGACACCTTACAAATTTGGCTAATTATGGGAAAATACTGAATTATAATTGAGAAGAAAACTTTGAACCCTCATATATTTAATCATGATTTTATACATGAATTTAGATATATTTAACTACAACTAGGGACTAATGTGATCACAATTATATAACCAACTCCCCTTGAATCAATCACATGTGGTAATAGTGATGTCATCAAATTGTATACTTAGATTTTTAAATGATGGACCCAAAGTGCTTAGATGATAACTATGGAAAATAGATGCATTCTACTCATGCACACAAGCTAAAAAATCATAAATAACTTATTAGGAACCTATTTCACATGATATAATCACCATACTTAACCCTAAACACCTATGATTAGTCAAACTCTGAAGATCAACCAACCATACATAAAGTACACTAGAACAAGCACATTGCACATTTTCCCATTATCACTTATGCTATTAAATCATGTCATACACTAAATATATCATCTTGATAACAACACCATGACATCATAATGATAACTCTCCAAAAATATCTACCTATGTCACTGATGTTAAAAACCATCATATATAGCAATATACAAGTTGCCTTCTCTCTCTTTAAAGCACTATCATAATAGGAAATTTCTCCCCAACAAGAAATTTATTCCCTTTTGACACAGTGACAAATTGTGCACCAATTGATATTGATGACCTAGAAATAGAATAAAATATGAAAGGACCATCTTAGAAAGATGACACAAACTCGCCCTTACTTTGATCCAACCTCTTCTTGTCTTGACAACTTCTTGTTCCATGCCAACACTCTCTTCAACCAAGTACTACAACCAATGAATAAAGAAAACAAAAAACCATATAAATTATATGTTACACATCAATAAACATATTAGATAGACTCCCCGTTATAGCTCTAAGTAATTTCACTTTCTAAGCATCTTTAGATCTCCGCACACCATGAAGAATCACCACACATGTTTACTAGCCTTCTCTCCTAAGATACTATAAGGACAACCAATATAACTTCATGCCACTCACCAAATAATAAACATGCACTAAATCAACTCTATAACTCACCTTAAAACATACATATGTTTCTATTTTGGAGAAACTAAGCTAAAAGCACTCCTTTTTAGAATTAGACCTATCTAGCCTCCTTACAACCCTGCCTAGTAGTTACAGATCCCACAATTTTCAAGAGGCACATATTCATGAACTAAAACTTCATATCTATATAAATATCATATCCCCCCTAAATCACACTAATCTTCATTACCAATATCATCCTCTACAACATACTTCCTTCATAAACCTACTAGCCAATTAACCCTCTATATTGATAAAAACTTAAAAAACTAGAGAACCACAAATCTAAAAATCTATGTGAAGATTGATTTGAACACCCATTTTTACCACTAAAAATATTAGAAATCCTTAGGCCTCAATTTATAATGAAAATCACTTTTCTATCATATTCCAAAACCCTATAATCTCAAAACAAACAAGGTGAACCAACATCCTTTTGGTCAACACACACCTCTAAAAATTATTTCACACCTAGAAACACCCATCAGAAAATTATAGATAAGTATTTGAGCTTTCACACCTTTACCAACATAGACTTCCTATAACCCATTTTAGGCCTTCTTACCCTTAAGCCAAAAACTAAGAAAACCATGAGCACTAAAAAACTTCAATTGACATAAACATACCTTCAAACAACAAAATCACTTGGAACACATTAAAAATAAATGTATATACCTTTATAATGACAAAAAACTTTTTGATATTACATCAAACTCATTATTCCACCTAAAAACCACCCATTCTAACCCTGTACTATAACTTCATTTACAAACCTTTAGAGAAAACACATGAATTTATGACTCCCCCTTAACCAAAGACCTTCTCTGATTGGCATTATCATTTTGAGTACACAAATTTGACTCTCTAAACATTATTACTTAGATTCAACTACTCAGTCCTCTGATCCTAGGACCTGACCAATTACAAAGCTCCCCCTAACTTCATGCTTCATTAGAAACAAGACATCTTCAACAAGTCTTCAAATACTTTATATTAGAACATCCAAACCATGATAAAAAAGATAAATCCTTCTCAAGATGGGACCAATGATATTATTTACAAAGTTATTTTATCTAATATATAAATATATATATATATATATATGAAAAATGCACAAACATACCTTGTTTTCATACCTTCTCACTAAATAATATCTGAAAACCACCAAGCTTCCTCTAATTGACATGTTTCTCCTTAAAGCCTAGATAGATACACCCCTTTGAAATAGAGACACTAAAATTCCCAAAACTTTGGAGACTCCAATATCTCCATATATTTCTCTAACTTGTAGTCCTGATTGACTTTAACTAAATCCTTGACATCATTCTTTTATTTAGATTTGTGAATAAATGTTGTCAATAAAAACTCTTGATTCTCCTTCATTTTTTATTCTTTTTCTACCTTGGAAAATAATCCATCAAGACTCTTGGACTCAACAGGGTGATTCTTCTTAGTCTTTACTACCTCAAGTCTCCATACCATAGTTTGACTATTCTTGTCTTCTACATCCATCTTACCTACTTGATCCTTGAGCTTATCCTCATTTGCAACATATCCTTCTAGATAAACTTTATTATTAACCTTATGATTAGATGAATTGTAAATTATTACCTTTGGTTTCCATACTTGAGTTTGTCCTTTCTCAAACCTTATATGAGCTTTACATCCTTTGACATACCTTGAAGACCTCTTAACACTAATTCAATAAAATCTCAATATCTCCACTCTTATGACAACTAAAAAAATAACATCATTCAACATACCTCTTGAATTATATGAGTTATGATTTCTCTAAGACTAATTACTTCTTTTCCAAGTCTCCATGAAGACACATTATTGATTGACTTCCTCTTACAGTCCTTAAGTTTATAACCATAATTATTATAGGTATAATAATGACCATGAAATAAATTATCATACCTTGAAGCATTTGGTTGTCTAAAAAACCTCCTTGAATTGATCTTGACCTGACCTAACTTCTTTTGATCTTATTTAATATTGCATATCTTGACAATAAATTTCTCATTCTCATCCATCAATTAACCTAGCTTGGTTTACAAATGAATGCTCTAATCCTCTTTAGCTCTTATACCTGAATTTATATCCATTAACTAACCTATAAAAACTTGGATAGTCTCTTTATCACTCTTAGCTTCTTTATCCATGTCATACTTTATTCTACATGATATATCTATCATACCTCCCTCAAGAGAGCTGACTTGTGCTTTAAGACCTTTGATCACATACCTCATCTTGTGATTCCTCTTCTTCTACTCTTTCATTTCACTGAGTGTACTCAGGAGCTCAAATTCTAGATTAACTTCTTACTCCTTGTTTTCATCTTCTCTATTGTTATGACAAGCTTCTTCATTACACATTATGTACTTTTCCTTTGAACACAAACTTGTCTCAGCATCTACTAACTAAATAATCTCATCTTCTTGGGCATTTATATTTAAAGTAAATATATATTCTTCAAGTGCCTTGATCACAACCTTCCACTTTTGATTTAATATCTTTAAATTCTTATACATATTTTTACCTCCATAGTATCACCTTCAAGCTATTAAGCTTCCTCCAAAGTATATGCTCTAATACTAATTATTAGAGGTATAATCACTGAGGGGGGGGTGAATCAATTAACCTAGATAATCAAAATTTAATTCTAATTCCTTAAAACTCTTAATCATTAAACACATAAGTTCATGAGGCATACACATCATCTATATCAATGAACATGAAAGAAAAATTAAGTTCAAACACATAATAGAATGCATACGTGAGAAGCCCTCTTGGGGAAACAAACCCACTAGATCTTGAAATTAAACTACTATTTTATAATAACAAGATTTAATTCAGATGAACAAGAAATTGATCATAGAACTACCATTCTTGATTTTAGTGAGACAATAATCCTATAAGGAGCTACTACACCTATATAGTTGAGCACCCATAACAATTGGACTTTTAATAAGTTTTACCTTTTAAGGAAGAGACAACCCCCTTAGATTTTAAGCACCCAAAACAACACCTATGAACACATCTACCATTGGAATGATGTCTACAACACCTGATGATAGACATCTACTTATCTCTCTTCACCTTCACTCATACTCAAACAATAAGAGCACTATTCTACCACTAGAGTTATAACCAATAGGTCATACAAATAGCCTTCAAACTAATATGCTCATCAGCTCATCCACAAGTCACTATACCCCTCCTTCACTTCCCAATTCACACACACAATCCTCTCTCAAATCTCTCCCAAATCTCTCTATAATAACCTCTTCAGTATACTCATCCATTCTTCCTCTTCTAGGCTTATTAGGTCTAATGACCTATGTGATCACCTTAACACCTTGCTCAGACTAGCATGTTTGATCCTCTTCAATATTTTATATTTATCACTAAACTATACCTTATCTTTCAAAGGTTATCACCTTTACTTGGATCCACACTCATATTCCCCCATCCAGGTCTTACAAGTGTAGAAATCACCACCTTTAATTTTATTATTTATAAAACAATCATCATAACCACCATCTTCGTTGCCCATTAGGCATGAATTTTCTCTTAAGTCATCTATCACATCTATACATAGCTCAATATAATCTTCACAAGTTTGCCATGGAATCTATGGGTCACCCTTAAGTAGCTACAAAAAATTTCATAGGTTGGCCATAACATCTATGGGTCACCCTTAAGTAGCTACAACTTTTAATAAGGACCTTATAGATCTTATAGGTCTTATGGAGACCTATTCACCCATTTATCTCACCCTCAACCAAAATAATAACATATGACCACTTTAAAATACATGGGTTCACTCCTTATGTCCCCTTATACATCTTCAAATGATCACAATCAACTTAGCTCACATCTGTGTATGCTTAAATAACTCAAACATAGACTTTACACATAGGAACACCATTATTGAACATTTAGTAAACTTATTAAGAATTTTTCATACTCAAGATAAATTTATCACACATTTAAAATACACACATGTCATCCTCATGGATTTTACAACATGTTTGAAAAGATAATTCATCGTGATACATTGAAAAAGCATCAACACAAGCTCAAACATCCTTCTCAAGTCACTTGTAGAATAAACATGAATCCAAAACAAACTTCTAAGATAATTATATTTTATTTTTTTCACTTTAAGATATTAAAATCTATATATCCATTTGTGTCTTGGATTCCTCTACTACTTTTATTTCTACAACCAACAAATTCAACTTCTATCAAAACATATGGTCAAAATATAGATCTCTAATTTTTCCCTGTGTTAAATTCAAATATTTGAAATGCAACGGTCACTGTTAACCTTCAAAAAAAATTCTCGCATCTCACAAACTCTAAAATTATATCAATTAGACACCATTTATCTCATTTGATTTTTAATGCATAGGCACCAATAGTCAGATGCCAAACTTTAGTCATGTTGATGTCATCTCATGTAATTTGGGAATTTTGACTTAATGTGCTCCATCAATCTCTATGGATCAACCAATTCCTTAGTGATTAATTCTCACCATTTAATCAACTTATATGAATACCCACTTATTATTTCATCTTTATCTTATACCTTTGCTTAGCCATTAAACATCGTACACCTATCCTCATCTCTCTAATTATTGAATTTTTATAACAATGCACACCATTGATCTTGTTCTATCTTTAACACTTTAAAAAATTACTATGTATAGGTCCCCTTTAAATATTCTTTAGTAGACATTTTCACACCTTAATAACTTCTTCTATGCTTACTCGCATGATCTCAAATTTGGAGTAGATGATCTCTTCACATAAGAGAATATAACCATGTGATACAATGTTCTTAAAGACTTCACATGTGTGAGATATATCACAATTAAAATGCCTTAAAAAATATTATATCATAGAGCCAACTATGTCAAAACCTTCTTGGGAAGCCAACTTTGAATAAGCATAACTTTTACCTTAATTTAGTGCATGATATCAAATTTAACACAAATAATCTATGCTCAAAACTAAACAAACCCATATGATCAGTTTCTCTTTACACCTTCACATGTGAAAGTTATAATAACATGAAAATTCTCACTTGGCTCTTCTCTCACATTTCAAAATTAGCTATGGGAAAACACAGTCAAATTACCCAGGAACCCAAATTTGCATATCCATATATTTTGACATGCTACATCACATGATCTAAAATTAAGCAAAAATAAACTAGGTAAAAAATGAAAAAATCCATATGATTATTTTATATTGACACCTCCATTCATGTGAATTATAACCTCATCAATATGATTACTCAGCTCTTTTTGGCCACATTACAAATTTAGCTAAGTATGGGAAAATAATGAATTATGACTGAGAAGGTAAATTTGTACCCTCATATATTTAATCATACTATGATACATGACTTGAGATTTTTACCATAATAGATATGGACTAATTTGATCACAACCATATGACCAACTCTCCTTGACTCATTCACACATGACAATGGTGACATCATCAAAATGCATACTAAATTTTTTTTCCATTGGACCCAAAGTGTCTAGATGAGAACTATGGAAAAAAAATGAATTATATTCATGCACACAATATATTAAAGAATATATAACATCTTAGGAACCTCTTTCACAAGATCAAATGACCATGCTCAACCTTGAACACCTTTGATCAATCAAACTCTAAACACCAACCAACCATACATAAAACATACTAGAACAAACACATTGCACACTTTGTCATTATCACTTAGGATATCAAAGAACTTAATCCACTCATCATGGCATATCCATAATAACACTAGGCATCTCCATAAAAATACCATGACATCATCATGACAAATCTCCAATAATTATTTTACCAATCTAAACACTAAACTCACATAATACTGGGTAACAACATAATGACTATAATAAATAAAGGCCCAAGTATGGAATTTTAATAATGATTCCAAGGAAATATTAAATTTTATGAACAAATATGGGAAAATTATGATAATTACGTGTACCATGATAAAACATTTCATGGCCTATGAATAATTACATGCACTAAGATAAAATAATTCATGACATTTACTCAACTAAAAGGCTCAGCTCTAGTATACATGGAAATAATTTTACCACACCTTAAAACAAGTAGATCAATCAAAGGAAATCATGAAAAGTCAATTGTTAATGGTTAAAATGGAAATAAACTTTGTAATAATTAATAATGTTTAGACATAATTTTATGAATAAAATAAATTTGTGGGAGTTGAAGATGTTGTTGATCATATTTTTAAGGGTGAAAATGTAATGTTATGTGGAGTGAATAAAACAAATTATACATTACATATAGATAAAAACTTGTGATTCACCAACCACTCATTTGAGATATGAGTGATGATGATATCAAATCAATCATGAAAATTTAATTTCATCTTCACACACTATTTATCATGGTTAGGGATGTACTAGAAGACTGGACACATTATAACATTATTTAGGAAACCTTGAAAGTTTGGTCTAGGACATCAAAAATGAATTAAAATATGTTCCACCTATAGATATATTAAACTTACTTTGTGCCTATAAGGTGACTGAATGGACACAAATAAAACATATTTATTTGCCACAACCTTATCAATATAAGGATCATAACATATAAAATATTTCCTTAAATTCATCTATAACATCATCAGTGGATGCAAAATATTCTTAGTCTAATCTTCTTGTAGCCTCAAAATCAGCTCCACCTCCATCATATGAAGGTATTTTATTTTTCATAATTTTGATGAGGTTTTGGCTTGGAAACAACCCTTTTGGAAGAAATATTTGGGAGTAAGCCCATGAAGGCGTAAAAATCATAAAGTGTAGCCTCTTTTTAATGCCACCCTATTGGGAATATGTAAAATGTGGTACGGTGGTATGCTACTTAGTTGAAAATATGAAAGTGTGGATAAGTAGTGTTTGAGAAGTGAAAACTTGTGACACTTCTATTAAAATTTTGACCAAATTTATTCAAAACAAACTAATGAAAAGGTCTAATGAGCTCCATTTATGATAAAATAAATAAATGTACAATGCATGGATGATGATGTTATTTTTATTTTTTTCAAAATGAGACAATGGTTTAAGTCTAGGAATTTCCTAGTATAAGAGTGTGAGTTATATTTTTCACATATTCTATATAACTATCAATGAATGACAAAAACATAAGCTTGTATATTTTACGTAACTGGTCATGTAATTTAACGTAACTATTGGAATAAGGATATTCTACCTCAAATTGAGAAGTAAAGGAAATGAAAGGTCAAATAAGTAAAGCGTCATGCTCTCTTCATATTCTATATATACCCACCAGGGGTAAAATAATATGGTATGTTAGATCTCCTAATACTTATTGATTGAACATAAATCTTTGGTGTTTTTACTATTAAAAATTGGAGTGTGTTCTATGTCAATTAATGTATTTCCATATTTTTTGAAGTATAAGTTTTGACTATCCACATCGAAGGATGAACCAAGTATATGAATGAATTTAATTTAAATGTAATGATATATTCCATGTTCAATCCATATATGACCTTGAGAATGCTCAAATAGTTTCATGCACTTTTATGTAAATTTGTGTTAATCTATATTCTAAACATTTGGTGAATTATGTCATAACCTACAAGATTAAAAAAATTAGAATGTTATGATGAGTAAATTCAAGGACCACCACTAAGATCAAGATAAACAATAAAAAGGAAAGGACCAAATGAAAAAAATCTACAATAGTTATAATAATGGTCTATATAGGCACATATAGACACATTTATTTCAAAATAGAAGAATAAAATGGATAATAAATGAGGAAAGAATAATTAATATATGTTTTAATTAAATTATTTATATACATCATATGGGTCCATAATCAATTATTATGAAATTTCAACATGAAATCATATTTACCATATTTGTACAAAGGTTGGGTGGTGATATATGCACTCAAATCAAGATTTATTTTGAATATACTATTGTAATTCCCAAAAGTTATATGTATGATTTCCATGCATTTAATGATAATAAAAATAATATATGAATTTATTCATGGGATGCATGTGAATTTAATAATTTTTTTATTTTTATTTTTAATCATATCTTATACATATGTTATATGGATTCTTATTAACCTTGTCTAATATGTTTAAACCATTAGCTATAGGTTTATTATGTTTTAAAACCCAATCATAGGAGGAAAAACTTTAATGCCAATAATTTTTTAGTGGGGAAGTAAAGCTGAAACTAAAAATAACATGCTTATGGTTGTAAACACTTGAATTTGTTTCCTCAAGTTATGTAACCATTAGACATAAACCTTATTTTCTGTTGTGAACTAATATTATAACAATATTTTTACTCAATTTATGTTTATTATCTAAAAATGTGGAATTTATTTATCGTTTGTATACTTCAATTGATTATAAAATTGAAATTCTTTATATATTAATTATCCAAATTCTCTTGGACCAGCACATGTGAACATGTTTTGAGATAGGTATTCATATCGATCAATATGATTGAAATTCAAGTTATCCAATTTTTAATATGTTGTATATTTCATATCATCATCACTATCATACCAATATATAAATATGAAAATAGGATATTTTTAGTTGACCAAAATATTGATATATAGGATATTATCCTTTTTTCTATGGTAAATTGAAATGCTTTATATGCATCTTATTTAATAGTAATATTTGGCACTTTATCATGTTTTTTAATTGATTAAGACACCTCATATGTGTACCTATAATACCATGAGATAGGTTTACCCAATTATGTTATGAAACAATCAATAATATTAAATTCATTTTGATTAGTATATTGTGTCATTATATAATACCTAAAGGCATTTTCCTATGTGAGAAAATAATATGAATAGAGACCATGTACGATCCTAAGAAATGTATGAAATTTTGATGGTAATAATTATATGTAGTGTACACAAGGTCAAAGTAAAACTATATGGTAATGTAAAGATGTATGCATGATGTGAAAATATGTGGAAATTGTCTTGGGTTCTAACCATATATCTAATGATATTGTCACAAATATCTGACTCGGGAAAATATTGAATCCTTTTATTCTTTGATTTTAATTATAAATATAATTCATAACTATACCCAATTATTATAATAAAGTAGTGATACAAATATTAAATCATTAGCCATTATCAATTAATATGTGTTTAACAACTTTGGTTTGAATGTCAAATTATATTAATAGTGAAATCATTTTCTCTCTCTTGTGTGTGTAGGTAAGTCTTATTTTTCATAGGTGGCTAATTTTTGGATATCCTTTAATGTATTAATTATATAGGTAAATTATGAAATATGTATCACTAGGGAGATTCATTTATTTCAATTCTTCATATAATATGTTTGCATGCACCTTTGGTCTCTTGAGCAACTCAAAGATAGAAATTTTGACATGGGTGCTTTTTAATTAGTCTACGATATTATATGCTTTGGGTTGATTCTCTTGATTCATGGGAGGTTGAGTGGGTTTAATAGGAACATGTTAAATTCATTCATATTTCTACATATTATGGGGATCCCTAACTCTTCTAGTGTTGAAAAAATGGACCAAAAAATCTAAAATAAAGCATGGACAAATAATGGGAGTGGGAAGGTAGCTATTATAAACTTAAGTTCTATGAGGAGGAACAGAAGCTAATTCATGACTTCCCTTTGGTGTCTATTGGTAACTTAAGGAACCTCATAGTGGATGTTGTAACAAATGGTTCATGGAAGGATTGGGATTGTTCATTGTTAATTTTATAGTTTTTAGTGTTATTATATTTGATCCATTTTATTATATGACTGATAAAAATATAACATATCCAAGTGTAACTATACTAAAATATTTTTTTCATGATTAGAATTAAACATAAAAATAATGTTCATTCATTATAGTGATGGACAATGTGTAGTATAAGTGAATAATCAAGAATCGAGTATAAAAATAAAACTTTAAAGATTAAATTTGAATCCCTAGAAATATGATACAGTAAAGGAAACCTAGGGTTTCACATTGATTGAGAAATGTTTGTATTAAAAAATATGTTTTAACATAGTTTTAGTTAATATTAATTAATTAATCCACCTAATACATATACTAGTATGTTAATTCAAATTACTAAATATATAATTTAAGGATGAATCTCAATGTAAAATTACAAATAGATTGGAACAATTTAGAAAGTGACATATGGGTTGAAGCATAACATTGTGTCCCACTTTTTTTACAAAGGTGACAAAAAAAATGAAAATGTGAACATTTATCAATTTGTATATACAATAGTGACTTAACCGTATAAAATGTTAAAATGGTGTAAACTAATGAAGTGTTGTATTTTAATTATAAATTACATCTACTATTTTTTTGAAAAAATATAAAATGAAAAAATTTAATTTTTAATACCTAACTACATAGTATGTACCTTTGATGTACAAAATGTTTTATTGAGTACTTGATTTCTACTCATAATTTTTGCGAAACATAATATTTTCTCAAGATTTTTTAGAAAGATCTCCTAGAAACATGGACATATTTTAAGGTCATTTTTTAATAATTTTATGATGAAATATTAAAGTTTAAATAAATTTTTAATGATCAGGGTGGGTCATATTGACACTTATGATTTTCCCTTATGTTATATACATACATACATACATACATACATACATATATATATATATATATATATATATATATATATATATATATATATATATATATATATATATATATATATAGACACACACACACACACACACACACACACACACAATTTCCTAGAAACATGGACGTATTGTAAGGTCATTTTTTAATAATTTTTTGATGAAATATTAAAGTTTAAATAAAATTTTCATGATCAAGGTGGGTCATATTGACACTTATGATTTCCCCTTATGATATATATATATATATATATATATATATATATATATATATATATATATATATATATATATATATATATATATATATAGACACACACACACACACACACACACACACACACACACACAGAGAGAGAGAGAGAGAGAGAGAGAGAGAGAGAGAGAGAGAGAGAGATACATATACACATATACATATACATATATATATATATATGTATGTATGTATGTTTATATGTATCTATGTATGTATCTATGTATGTAGGTAAGTATGTATGTATGTGTGTAGGTATGTATGTCAAAATTAACTAATTTTTTCACCATTTTAAAAATCACACTAAAGTCAAGTGCAGTGATGTGTTTTAAAAAAAATTGGTCATAGTCTCTTATTTTTCCCAGTGCCTCAAACATATGGTACTTCATTTTAGAAATAAAAATATTTTATTAAATAAATAAAAATAAATTGTAAATTGTATTAAAATTTATAAAAAGTAAAATTAATATAAAACTCATAAATAGACCTATTTATATGTAGAGCCACATGTATTAATGTTATTTTTTTATCCTAATACGTTGCATCCAAGGTGAAAATTTTAGGTCAATAGTATATTTTCACTTGAATGGGTGAGGATTTGATGCCACATGGGGTTAGAATGAAGGATGTTATAATGAAGTGTGTTATAACAAAGGGGGTTCATTTGAACCCCCTTTATTCTAAGCCCCTTCATTCTAACCCCTTCAAAATAAATCATTTCATTCACAACTTTATTTAAATTAATTAAATGAATAAAGTAAAAATTTGAAACCCTTTGTTCAAACCACCTTCATTTGAACCCACTTCATTCTAAGCCCATTTGTTCTTAGCCTATTGAAAAAGTAATGTGGGGGGTAGAACAAAGGGGGTTTGTTAGAACCCCTCTTTTTAGATTTGGATGGACTTGGCCAGCAAATGGGGCTCATTTATGTGCTTTAACACATATGTTAAGTATATTAAGTACCCAAAAAGATAATTAATTATATATTTTTATTGACAATTTGATTATGACTCTATTTTAAAAATGGAAACTAGACTAATGTAAGCCTACAATTTTTTTAGGCTTAGGAACTTTAATTATATCTACAGAAGGTTAGTTCCATCTAATCTAGGTTAGTGTCAAATATTAATAATTTGTAGTAGTTAGTATTTATCTATGGTATAAAATGTGTTTATAACTATATCATCACCTTCATCTATGACTAAAATATATTATGTGAGATTTTGAACCGTAATGATGTGTGCAACCCCATAAATCAATAATACTCACCTTGAAACTCTAAGTGTTATTTTAAAGGATAATATATTGAAAATTTGAAGAAAGTGTGAAGGTATGAGATGAACCCAATTATGCATGTTGGTGATTTACTATTTATTATTTATATGATACACCACTTGTATAGAAACTAAACCACACATATTTATCCCATCTAGTGTGACTAAAAAATTGTGTTCCTTCATTATACAAAGGTAAATAATGATTTATGTCTGATAATTGATGATTACTAATTTGAATTAGATTTTATATGATTTATAATTAGCTTGTGACTACTCCTATGATTGGTTTTGAATTTGGGAAGAATATGGTAGTTTTTCTCAATGCACAATACTCTATAGATGTGTATTATATAACTGTCAAGTCCCTTATCAATTGAGGCATTTTATTTTTGTATATATATTAGTCAAATTGGATAATTTATAATGATAAGATATTGAAAAAATATGGGTCAAACCATTATAATTTCCTATATTTCAAATTTGACCAATATTGGGATATGGTTAGTACCATTAGGAGTAACTTACTTTCAATTGGAAATATTGAGCCAATTTTATGGTAGTGACCCATGCACATGAGGACTAACTCAAAAATTTAAGCATTTTGTTGTATACATTATGTAACTTTGAAATAGAAAGTCAAGTTATTTTAGGTGTGTATTAGAATAATATAAGGTTCATACCCATTGAAAGTAAATAGATAGGGTGCAATGGTGATTTATGACTAGATTTGTGTACATAATTAATATGTGGTGATTATATTTTAAGTTTAGTTTTTTAATGTAATTAATACCATATTTAAGTGTTTAACAATACCCAATTTTATTATAGTAATGTGAATTAGCTTTTAATGTGTTCTGGAGTTTAAGCCCCAAGTTGTTAAAGGGTTTGAGTATAGTAAATTAGGGTGTAAAATATATGATAATAAAACCACTAATTTTTGAAAGAATTGATCTAAATTTATATTAATAATAATAAAAATGGATACAAATGAATACTTATCTAGAAAATGTTTTAGATAAAGGATCTAGATGCTTAAAATTGGTACAAGAGTTGGTATATGTGTCATAAATAGGATCTAAGTGTCAAAAGGCCTCTTAGATAATAAATACATACCCTAGATAGTATTGTTGTGGAACTAGTGTCCCATTATGGAATTAATGTCCTATATATAGTAACTATTCCAATATTCTAGGATCACATGTGTCTAAGTATACCACATCTATACTTATGAGGATAAACCTTGATTCACTATATGTGACCTATTGTGACTAATTTTGTAAATAAACTCTACACCTTTATGTGATTAGTATATTTGATATGGCACATGTAGTAAATGTGTGTTTTTAGTTGGGTAGGCCAGACATCCTCAACACCATACTATGATTAAGCATATCTACATACTAATACTCTGAGGAGGGGTCAAACCCAATGTAGTTCTCCACACCTAAATGTTGGTGCAAGTGTACGTGAAGCTAGTATTAATGACTGTTTGAATGATTTGAGTAAGTGTTGAGAAGAGAAATTTTAATATTATGATCTTAGTAAGGTTGTAGTTGACAATATGTATAAGTAACATATAATATGGATTAATAACCTTGATTATGTACAACTTATTTTTAGATCATTTTTATGTATTTACATCTAATTTCAATTTAGTTTATAAATAGATAAAATTCATGTATATATACTAATCTGATTCTTGTGGATGGTTTGAAATAGGTCTAGTCCATCCTTAGGTGTCTTAAGAATTAAAAATATAATTTTTAGATTTAAAAAGAGGTAAAATGATAATAACAGCCAAATAAGACATTAGAAATGTGGTGCTAGTGTCCACTTATGGCATTAGTGTCCAAGTGGCATAACTTGAAGTAGTAAGGACATGAATACCTAAGGAAGGGTCTGAGACTAATTTTGAGATGTCTATTGAGGTGTGTAGTGCACATGAAAGTTGTATAAGTGTCTAAATATTCCTTAAGATAGGTATACATATAAGCTAGAGATAGGTGATATTAATGAACACTTTTGACACTCAAATGTCATTTTTATATGATTACATTTATTTCCCACTTTATTCTATAAATTCAACAAGGTGAAATGTGTAGGATAAAAGAAAAAAAGTGTTCCTAGATCTACTTATGAAGCAAAATTCCATGAATTTAGATTTAAGTATGTGAAGTGTGCTCCATTGCATGTCTTAAAAATGAAATATAAATAGATCAATACTTACTTATGAGATATCAAAAGGAAGGATAAAATTGAGTAAAGGTATAAGAGAAAGGAAAGGAAAAAATAAACCTCACTAGTTATGTGAGCTAATACATAAACCTGGTGACATCATGTATGTGCATGCATGTGGATAATGATCAGTCAGTGAATATACTAGACTGAGTTGATGGATTGAC
>JARHVA010005043.1:1055000-1057500 GCA_037957365.1 Torreya grandis | reverse complement strand
ATGGGTGGCCTCATCCAACCATTTATTGATTAACATGACTTTCTCCTCTATTTCGACAAGCATTTCAAGACCAAAGACTGCCTTGTCTTCAATCTTGTCCCAACTGATTGGTGTTTGACACTTCCTTCCATATAATGATTTAAATGGATATATATTTAAATTTAATTTTTACAATTTATTATAAGAAAACTCTACCATTAGAAGATACTCTTATCACTTGTATTGAATATCTATGTAATATATTTAAATAATATATTTTATAACTTGGTTTATTCTCTTTTTTTCCATCCATTTTTGATTGATATGTAGTACTAAAGTTCAACTGAGTGCCCAAAAATTAATTTATATTCAACCAAAACTTATATGTCATTATCTAATCTCAATATAAAATTATCTTATCTAGAAACCCATGTAACTAATACACTTCTTTCATGAATCTTTTCACAAGAATTGGTACATCATTGGTTAAATTACCTAGTATGAAGTGAGATACCTTGGTTAATTTTTTGACTAATACCAAGATCATGTCATTATGTTTCTATGATAATAACAAACCTTGGATAATG
Source organism: Torreya grandis (assembly GCA_037957365.1). Taxonomy (NCBI): domain Eukaryota; kingdom Viridiplantae; phylum Streptophyta; class Pinopsida; order Cupressales; family Taxaceae; genus Torreya; species Torreya grandis. Next base: position 1,056,934 of record JARHVA010005043.1, on the reverse strand, counting down.
TCCATACTAATTACATGTCACATTCATTCTAGTAAATCACAATGATACAATAATCCTACCAGATGCACATGTTTAGCCTTCACATGTTAACACTCCAAAAAATGTGACACAAAATACACTACATCCTTTTTAATTCCCTTCAAAAAATAGATAGGTATTAGATCAACCATGAATATCGTCACTCTAAGATTACCTAAATAAATGACATTGTGAAATGTTTTTAGCATTGTGCTCCTCAAATTCTATCTATCAGGTACATACATTCCACCATTATTCCTCAATAAAATATCATTCTCCAACTTGAATCATTTAAATTTATTGTTTTGATCATCCTATGAAAAATATTTCCTAACATGATCATCCTATAACTTAATTACAAAAGGTACCATAATAGTATCCAAAATTATTATGTACCTCCTATGACTTAAGATTGCAACAACTTTATTTTCCTTATCGTTAATGTAACCAATATCAAAATAAAATTTGGATATGAACTATAACCAATGTATCTAATGAAAATTTAGGTTCATTTAGGTTAAAATAGAATTACACCCCAAGTTGTTAGTCTTGAGCTAAAATATATTCCCCAATATAGAATAGCTCCAAACTTATAAGGCATGTATTATTGGATCAAGTTCTAGATCATGTCAAGCATAATTTTCCTAATATGGCTTAACCTTCCTAGAATCATATGCTACAACTAAACCATTTTTCATAACAACTCCTCCAAGACCATTCCAAGATGCATTAGTGATTATTGAGAACTGACCATTAGGATCATGAACTCTTAACATAGGTGGTAGTAAGCTTCCTTTTTATCTCTTGAAAGTATTTTTCACACTGATTTGACCAAACAAAACTTTGATTATTCTACTGAAGAGATGTAATTGGGTTATCCATTTTATAAAATATTTAACACTTCCTTTAATATCCTATTAATCCCAATAAACATATCACCTCATGTACATTTTTAGGTGTTGGCCACTCCATTATGGCTGTCATCTTTGCTAGATCAACTAAAATTTTATCTATAGAGATAATGCATCCCAAATATTGCATTCTCCTCAAGAAAATTCACATTTGGACAATTTACCATATAGTTTATGCTTTCTATAAATGATTTAAAATAAACTCTAGGTGTTGTGTATGTTCTTCCACATTCTTAGAATAAACGAGGATATCATCCATAAAAACTAACACAAAGTGCTCTAGATGATCCCTAAACACATTGGTCATGAGGTTTTTTAATTCTACTAAAGCATTTGTTAACCTAAAAGGAAACGTTGTAATTTCATAGTGCCTACAACAAGCTTTGAATGTTATTTTGGAAATATATTCATCTTTAATTTTAAGATGGTGATACCATACTCGTATATCTATCTTAGATAAAAAACAATCCCCATAAATTTGATAAAAGAGATCATCAATGTGAGGTAATATATAATTATTCTTTATTATGACCTTATTTAACATCCTATAATCAATACATAGGTATAGATTTCCATCCTTATTTTTAATAAACACCACTAGTGCACCTTATGGTGACACACTTGTTTGAATCAAATGTTTAGAAAATAACTCCTATATTTAAGATTTCAAATCAACCAATTTTGTAGTCATCATCCTATAAGGTGAATTTTATTGTGGTTTTAAATTAGGTATTATGTTAATTAAGAAATAATATTCCCTATTGAGTGGTAAGCCTATCAATTCCTATAGAAACACATCTTGAAATTTCTTAAGAAAAGGATAATACTCAATGGATGATTCCTTTAATTCCCCCATTTCATTTAGTTGAACAATAAACTTCTGACATCCTTTCATGTCAGCCTTCTTAAACTAAATTAATGAAATATAACAAGTTTCAACTCCCTTTTCTCACCTTGAAATTTGAGTCTAATTCCCAAAATCATCAAGAAATTATACCTTCTCAA